>APFE031311942.1:0-16732 GCA_000404065.3 Pinus taeda | reverse complement strand
GGGCTGGCCCACAGGGTTGGCTCCCTCCCCTCCCGCTGACGTTGAGATCGCGTTAAATATACAAACGTGGAGACAGTTTTCAAATTTCTACCGATGGTCAATGATATTGCATGGAGTTTGGGATGGGAATGTCACGGGTTTTCCCGCCCTCCGCCCATCCCTACATTTATTTTGCCCACCACATACTAAATATTGCACCATTCGAATATTTCAATGGATTTGATATATATTACGGACTTTAACCATACCATTCATATTTAAAATGTGGCATTATGTAGTTTAAATATATATGTGAATTAAATATATTTAATATATATATTAAGATAGTTAATAAAAACATAATATAATATTTAAATACAAAATGATATTTCAAATTTCACCTTAAGATCATTTAAGCAATTTCACCTTCACATAATTAAACTAACGAATCTGGAGGTGACACTTGTCATAGCCCTATTAGGCGAAAACTAAAGAAGATTCCCTTTAAGCAATTTCACCTTCACATAATTAAACTAATGAATTCGGAGGTGACACTTGTCACAGCCCCATTAGGCGAAAACTAAAGAAGATTCCCTTTTTTGACTGGACTGCTGACTGGACTATCGTGTCATCATTATGCCCTATTCTGCAATTTTTTTAGCTGTTTAAGAAAACGAACAACATGTCTTTTTCCCTTCATCTGGACTCCGTTTTCAGTGAAACAAATTGCATTGCGATCGTCTTGACAAGACAGACACATTCGTACAATTTTAGAGTCAATCTGAGAACTCTGATTTTTGAGCTAAATATTGAGCACCTAATCAATACTTCAAATCACACGAATAATAAGCAAATCTTAGACCACCAGACTTTAGGTCACAAGTATAATAATAAGATCTCAGTCACTCGACTTAAGATCATAAGTATATTAAGTATATCTTGAACCTTTGACTTCAGATCATAAGTATAATGAGCATATCTATAATCACAGATTTTAGATCATAAAAATAATTCGTAGATCTACAGATGTCAAACCACTTCACATAGGAGAGCAAATGAGTAAGGTATGTGTGTTCAAATTTCTTCTAGGAGAGAAAATTAACCTCTCTATATAGCCATCATGTGATCCAAATAAGTGAGTTTCTTGGCAAGCCAACTAGCCATCATGTGATTTGAATGAGAGAGTTTCAAGGCAAGCCAACAAGCCACCATGTGACCTGAATGAGAGAGTTTCAAGACAAGCCAACTAGCCATGTGAGTTTCTATGCAAGTCGACTTGATCACCTAAAAGCGCCAACCTAGCACATGTGGAGCCACTTGAAATTATACATTTAAAAAAAAAAAAAAAAAAAAAAATCCATCTCAAAATACAATGAAAATAAATAATTTTATGAAGATCAACCATAGCTATACTTTCAACAGTTACTATTGCTAAAAATGAGGCTATGAATTTCCTCAAGCACTATGCTACCCCAATGAAACTAATGACCTCAAAAACATTAGTAGGCATCGACTACTTCATGATTCCCTCCATCTTGGCAAGTTTTATCTTCGACTCTCCTCCACCTATCACATAACACAAATATATTGAAGACCATTGTGAAAACTCACACTTCTCGATATTTTCCAGCAACTGGTGCTTATTTAATATCTCTAGAACCTACATTAAACGTGAGATGCTCATCCTAGGTAGCACTTTACGCCAATATATCATCCAAGTAGACAATGACAAATGAATCTATAAAAGGGTGTAGTATATCATTCATTAACCTCATACTGTGTTGCATTGCATAGGCCAATACGCTTGACTAACCACTCATACAAACCTTGCGTAGTTTTGAAGGTGGTCTTCCAAGTATCTTCTTCTATGAATCAAACTTGGTGATAGCCAAATTTTAAGCCTAGCTTAGTGAGGTATTTGGCTTGCCACAAATGGTCCAACATATCATTTGTTCTAGGCAAGCGGTATGTATTCTTAAGCGTAATTTTGTTTAACGCCCTATAATCAATACACATCCTCCAAGTCCCATCCTTCTTTGGCACAATGGTGATGGACGACTCACATGGTGAGTTAATTAGTTGAATGACACCCTGTTCCAGTAGCTACTGCAACAGTTTCTTCAATTTGCTTGTACAACCCAATGTTTGACAATGGGGAGTTCATCAATAGCTGAATCTCGTGCTCCACTTACCTCTTGGGTGGTAGCCCTTTAGGCTCCTAGAACACACCCTTGTATGTATGTAGCAACTCTTTTAGTTTTAGTTTTTGTTCCTTAGTACACCCCTCTAGGGATGACTTTGATCTCACAGAGTATTCTACAAATTAATTTTCTCTTAAAAACAATAAAACATACTTCTTGCTATAACTTATCAGTTTCTTGGCCTGGTTGGCACTTACCAATGGAATTTTGGGTTTTCCCTTATGTGCATTGATGGTGAAGGATTTTCCATCATTGATAAGGTTGTATGGGTCGACTCTTCGCATGAAGATTTCATCCCACATGTACATATAGGGACTTCCAAATGCCCCTCCACGTACATCAAGGGGTACTATATATGTAGTTCTACTTCGTTAATAAAATCAACACTAATAGGAAATATAATTTTTCATTGTTTGGTTACCTTTACTTCTGCATCATTATTTACTGATCCCAATGGATATGGGCTTCCATGATCACAAACTTCTAATACCAATTTGTCAACCAATTCTACTACAATGAGATTTTCTTATGATCTTGAGTCAAATAGAGCATCAATATTTGTCTTCTTGACCTATATCTTTATATGGAAGAGTCTAGTCTTTTCATACTCTTCATGTTGGTAAAGGCTCCTCAGGTTCACCCCTTCCAGCACTGATGTACAAACAATCTTCTCATCCACATCTGAGTTGATTTCCACTTGATTACTTGAATTTGTTGCCATGATATTTTTCTTCTTAATAGCTTTCTTTTTGTTCTTCGACTTGAGCTCTCGATGAAACTTCCAAAACTTCTCCTCTATATGGTCACTAATGTTATAGTAGTTGTAGTGGTTGCTTGGATCTTTGCTCTGGTGTGCTATGGCTAATATATTTTTTTCCTTCCCCCCTTTCCACTTCTTATTCCCCTCCTTAGAATCTTCTTGGTTCTCTTCCTGCTTTAATCCACTTGATTGTACTTTCTTCTGGCGTGTGTTCTCCAGGTATTATGCCTGTACACAAGCCTTGTCCACCAATTTGGGTTTGAACAACATCACTTCCTTCCATAGATGGATATGTAGACCCCCCAAATACTTTAGGAGTACGTCTAGGTTCTTTGGGGAGATACCCAACATTATTGTCATCTTCCTAAATTCTTTGGTGTATTCCTATACACTTTGTCCATGTCTCTACCTAAAGTAATGACACTAGATCTAGTGGTCCTCTACATACTTGATAGGGTAAAATTGTGACTTTATGAGGGTTTTGAAATCCACCCACTTTGTCACTAGAGGATCTCCCTCCAATCTCAAGGTCTTCATGTGGCATCTCACTAGGTTAAGGCACGACCCTCTAATTTTGGTCGAGAAAATGAAATCTTTTTTTCTTCATCAATATGATGAACACTAAAATAAACTTCTAATTATTGCAACCAATTATTTAACTTCAAAGAATCAATCTCACCTTGATATGGCTTGATGTCAACCTTTACTTCCATTTTTAATAGAGGTACTAAATGGTTCATGACACTCAGATTGAGTTGATCCTATTCAGGTTCTTTCTTAGATTCCCTCCCTAGTTCTTCCCAATCTATCGATCTCCCCTCTAATCTAACGTTCACATTAGAACCTCCATATTCTTTTAATATCCCGAGCTTATTGGTGAGGGCCACCATGAGGAGTTTCACATTACATTTTATTCCTATAGCTTGTGTTTCTAGCCATGCAAGCCTCTCCTCTATGGGATCTTAAGGATTATTGACAGATTTGTCGCCCATGGTTGAGGTTTCATGACTTTTGGTTGAAAAAATCTCATACCACTACAGCTCCCCACAATATACCCAAAGGAAACTACTAGGATACCAATATTATTTGTAAATTGTAGTGGATATTCCAATAGACAATTTGTCCCAATTGATCTTTTGAAAAATATTAGAAAATATGAAATCTACAATATGAGGGTTTATTTCTCCTTATACTTTTTGATGTGTTAATAACTATTTATTGTGTATGCATGCAAATTATAATTATGCAGAAAATTACAAACAATGAAATAAAACTCATAAACCAAAAATTAACACAAGATATAACCTAGGATACCCTTTCAGGAGAAAAACCAACTGGAAGGTGTCGTTTTTGTGCTCTCTTTTTCTAAATGGAAAATGGATGCAAGTGAGACTTGTGGCTTGTGGGATATTATAGTGAAACAACCCCCTTTGTTTTTTCTCTCTCTCTCTATCTGCCCTCGACTACTCTGCTCATCGATGGAACAAAATCCATTTGAATATAATGGAACCCCTTTTCCTCCTAGTGGCCCATTTATAACACAACCTGATAGCATACTAGTCGTTAGGTTTGACTCCTTCAACCCTTAACTAGAATTATGATTTCAAATATTCAAGAGTCTTCCTCATCATGATTATGTGGCTAGCCCATTCTCCATGAATAATTGGGGTTGGCGTGGCATATATATTACTTTATTTGGGGTGGTTATGGAGGTTGTTATTGGGGGGCACTTGACACATGAGGATGGTTTCACATATGACTCAACATTCTCTTATACTTCGTCTCCTTCTAGTTTTGGAGACTATTCTTGGAGGGCACACATAGAAGGTTTCTTCTTTCTATTTTTGGATTATCTTGGAGGGCACGCTTGTAAAGAGATGATCCACTTTCCATTTTTGCGTTTTGACCATATATTTTGTTGTGAAGCACTCCATCCACTTGGAATATTACACTTTCATCCATGGATTTGGTTATATTGTAATTCACACATGTGGAGTGGTTATATGTGTACATTCTCGGAGGGAACATATCATTTTGACACTTGGAATTTGTCTTGGTTTTATGCCTAGTCTTGCTAGTGCACCTCCTTCATGAGCGGTATTGGTGCATGGTACTATTATTATTTTTGGATGAGGGCAAATTTCCTTTGAGGGGTTAGATTTCACATGTTGTAACATGGTTAACCATGGATTTAGGATAAATCTAACTACTCCATTTATTATAATATTTGATTGACTTGTCATGGACATAGTTTGAAAGATAATATATTTTACTATATGATAGACTTAGCTCACTCTATATAAAGAGGAGTTTCTCTTCATTTCAAAGCAATGTAAGGGAATTGACAATTGACAATTTGGTGTTAGAGAGTGTAAAATAGTGAAGGAATGAAGGAAATTCTAGGAGCTTGGAGAATGATATTGAGTTTCTCTTGTGTATCTAACCCTTGAAGACTAATGAAGCTTTGATGCATTGATGTACTTCTTTTGTATGGTCTAATTATGATTTTCAATTATTGTTTATGTGGTATAGAGTCTTCTTGTTATCATACTTATGTAGAGCTTAATAACGGACTCAATATTCATTTTGGAATAAGAAATGCAAGGAGGTTTTGCCTCTTCTTTATGTGTTGTTTGATTTCCACATTTGTTTTCCATTTTTCTATCAAAGTAAGTTGTATATTTGGAAGTACATTTTAGCTATAAAAGTCTCCTTCACATTTGTATTAATAAGTGGCACCCTTATCCCTCCAAGTCTTTTATTCTATATCTTATTTTTAACAAACACTTTGGGGTAAATTGCATCAAACTAGTTCTTTTTGCCTCTAGTACACATTCAAGTGATGAATGCATCAAATGATTTCATTAACCCAAGTGGCTGAATATAGTAAACTAATCCTTTCAACCATATATCCTACATCAAAGTATTTGATTGTAACACACTAGTTCTTTCGTTCATTTAATATTTCATGATTCCACTGGGCCTTTTTTTTCCAATGAAAAAATCGCAATTTTTATTCAGAATGAAACGAACAAAATTACATGTAGTAGATTCTCAAGGCATATGCATAACAAGTAGATCTTGTTAACCAAGATCAATAACAACTCATCAGAGAGTTACCCTATTCTACTCTTTCCTACCGTTTTTTTTTCCACTTTTCGCCAACCACTAGAGTTGGGTGTGGAGGATACACTGGTCTTTTGTGACTTTATTATGTTTGATGGAACTTCTTTGTCTGAATCCGAGCCATCTTATGCGTGAGTTCATTTGGTACCAATTGCTTCTTTTTCGGAGGTAGTCACCACAATCTGTGGTTTCTAATAATTAGGTATTGGGACTATTGTTGAGTTGTGTTCTGCCATATCTTTTTGCGTACTGTCCTAGGGGTTCTGAGCATTGTTATTTGTGGCATTTGTTGTAGTTTATTCCTATTCTATTTCATCTACCTGTGGGTTAGTAAACTACCATCCTTTTGGCTTTTGTGGCTATCTATTCTTCATTTCTTTTTTATTTTGAGGGCAGGCACTTTGAAGATGATCAGTTTGAAGACATATACAAAATCTGAAGGTTGTATTCTCATAGTCAAGAGGCTGGGACCACTACTGGTTGTTGTGATATAGCAGGATGCAACCTAGTAATCCTTTACTAAGGTCTACCTCCACACAAATTTTAGCAAAAGTGAAGATATCCTTTGTGAGACGATCTGCATCTACTTTTAAAAATTTCCCAAGGGCATTCCCAATGTCTACTTATACTTTATGATGCCAAAAGTGCAAAGGTAGGTTATGTAGCCTTACCCACATTGGCATTATGGAAACCAACATGGTATTTGCATCGAATTCTAGAAACCATGGGGTTAAGAAGAGGCTTGCATTACCCCAAAACCAATGTCCCTCGTGTAAATCATATTCCTTATCTTTTGCAGTGTCGAATTTGACAATGAAGAAACCTTTTGAGCATAAATGCATGTCACAATTTATATCCAAGTGGTTAAGATCCATTGATGTAGGGCCCCCGATTTGGGCCAGAACCCATTGAATCTCCATGTCACAACTTTTGAAAGAAATTTGTCATGGATCTTATTTACCTTAGGCAATGTAATTGTCAAAGATGGTACCTGAGTCATTTGCTCCACAATGTAGGGTCTTGGAGTAGTGGGCAGTTGTTTATTTGTTTATGTGGCTCCTTCTTCCCCTTGACTGCATCTTTGAAAGTGGTTGGACCTTGGGAGCTTGTGCCAGGACATCCTCCTAGAAGTCTTGTATTAAGGTAAATGTTATAGTCATATAGCTTGTATTCTTCCTACAATACTTTTCCTGCATAAATCAGAGATTGAAAGCTAACTGATATACCCAAATTTTCTTGAATCATTTGTTTGAGAGTTTTTATCCCCTCCCCACTCCCGATATTCAAACAGATGGATTTCCTTTAAGTGATCCAATAAAGAGATTTATCGGCACTCCTTCTAGTGGGTCCGATGTTAGATCTTCATAGTCTACCCTTGAAATATTCTTTGTTGTACAACCATTTCTTATTGTTTGATGGAGGTTGAGGTCATACCGTCTTTAATTCACAGCTCCCACTGTCGTATGCTAATTGAATCCCCGAAGAAAGGGTCATAGAATTGTTGCCAATGAAGATTTGAAGATCAATTTGCTGGGTTTCTATCAGTCACCTCCCACAACCGATTGTATATTGCGATCCTAAAACTTCCGTAATAATACCCTCCTGTGAGAATCCCGACACCGTTATAGGGCAGGAGATCATAGATCTGATATAAAAATTGTAACCAAAGACCCTGCCTTGCCAACCTCGCACGGGAATCTGATAAACAGAATGGGGAATTCCCATTTCCGAACGTAGATCTTGTATCTTGAGTATATGATGCAGATTTGGTGGTATTCACTTCGTCAGAAGTTATTTTTTCATAGGTATCGAGAGATCCCAAGGTAAGAGCTGAGATCCACAAGTTTTGCAGGTGAAATGTGATATGTTGAAGATCCACTCCGTTCGAATGTATGGATCTGCACAAGAGACAAGCAAATTTGGGTTTTGTATCATTGATATCTGCCGAGTGGTTAACCCCAGATCTGATCTTCAAATCTATCACCGCCTCCTGTGTTTTCCATGGAGATTGAGGATCTAACTATGTTTTGTGGGCATCGCTTTTTCTGGCTGTGTTAGTGGCAGTGCGGGTGGCCACGTCTGGGGATGATGACAGAGTATTGGGGATTCTGCGTCCCTTATTCAGATTTGAGAAACGAAGTTCTGTGGGGTCCTCAGAACAGTATTGAGCGCCAAACCTCTTCTCATGTAAAGACAAAACAAGTCTGTAGATCTAGTAATTTGGCTTTCTGTCAATACCCTCGTCGTGTATGCATCCGAGGATAGATTTGTCCTCTGTATGCATATGTGTTGAAAAGTATAGATCGCTGAGTAGGGAAAAAGGTTGGTCTCGATCTTAGCATCTTGGCATTGTTGATGGATTTGATTCAAGGCCCAGATTCGCTACAGCATGATGATAGGAGTCGCAGATCATCACGGCCCTAAACTCCCAAGCACTCCTAGATTGGCCTTCGACTGATAAATTGAAGAGAAAATCTTCGTATCTGCAAAGATCTGCAGTACCAAAGACCGTCACCCCTCTCCAATCACCAGAAAATGCCATTTTCAATCGAAATCACGTGTTCTGTCCTCCTAGTTGATGGTGCAGAGCGTATCCTTTTCTCAATTGATCGACTCCACTGGTCCTTATAATGATAGAAACTAGTATTTTATCATCTCGTTTCCGTGATCCCCTCATGTCCATTTCATCTCCTTTCTATACCCCTTTTCCATTTCTAGTACCACACGCTATTACCACAACCATTTTGTCTTCATCCAGGCTTACTCTTCATTTTTCACTTGAGCCGTCACTCGGTAGCCTTAATAATCCTATTCTTAGGGAATCCTCCCTTGAGATGGAGAAGAGCCAACTTCGCCAACTAAAAGCGAGGAATAACTATTAAGGTGAGAATAGGTAGTCTTCCTAAGTTGCACAAAACTACCATTTGAGTGGTTGCCACTTTACATCATTTTGTTTTAACACAAGCCACTAAATATGATCAAATATATTTGCAAAAATATAGATATGTTAAGGAATGTAATATACCTATACCAAAAAGGGCTAAGACACTAAGTTTTGAACCTTTGTTTGCTTACTTCCACACATATTTTAGTATAAAAGGATTTTATTATACATATAAAGTCAAATACATGTGTTAGAACATGTGAGAACTACTTCTTGACTAATGTTTCCATCATGGTCAATATACAAATCTTCCAACTAAACTCATTCAACTACAAATTGACCACTCCACTTGGTCCTCAATTCATGATATGACTGCTCACAACACTTGATCCAACCAACAAAGAGACTTATAACCAATCCTCACCAATTTTAGGTTGTTCCACAATTCAATCTTCACATGAGCGAGTACACTAGTTGATATGTCAAATTGTATAGCTCAATCTCTTATGCAAGATTAAGAACCCAATATGTTTGATCCTCCTTTACCGATATCTATGTTATTGATCTACATGCTTGATTAGTATAGATATCTACTAACAATAATTGATGCTACATTGTATAAAACATAGCTAGTCAATGTGATAATAGTAGATTAGTCAACCACAATGTTGGCTTCAGTCAATTTATTTTATTATGGATCCAAGAGTATGAACCACAATTTTCTTCAGATTAACCGTCCCTAATTATTATGCTACACAAGTTCGAAATTTGATTTAGAATTCCCATTGACAGATTGTCCAACACTTCAACAAGATCTTAATTGAGCTTGCTTAGGTAGGAGATGATGTAATGATTTGATTCAATTATAACAATTCATCAAACAGAGCGTAATTGACATTCCCAAGCAACTTGGATTTGAGCCTAAACTACAATAAATTGAACTATGCTTGCATTGTTTCCAATGGAAACATAAATCATGCTAGGGTAAATACAAATTTGCAGCCTTATGTTTGTAAGTTAATGCTTCAATTGATTCATACAATATTCAAATGGACAATGTTGGAATTGTAGGACACTAGCTCGATTGGAGAACTCAACTTTTAAATAGAGTAGAATTGTGGCTAATCAAAGAAAATTTACAAATCTTGAAGGACAAGAAAATTGCAACAAATCTCTCCATAGACTAGGGAGCAATATTTAATGTTTCTAAAAAAAAGATCACTTCAATCTCATGATATCTACTTGCTCTTATGTGGAACTTATTCACACTTTTGGAAAATAATGATTAAGAACCAAACAACTTTTATACCATATTGGAATAGGCAAAAAATAATAGAAACGAATAATAGACATTACAAGTGTAGTGGTGGTGTCAATAGACATCTTTAGCACTTAAGCACAATGACTAGTTATGTATGTATGTCTGATTAGGTACATAATCTAAAACCTCAATATATGGGATCACACCCCTTATCCATCCATCTAATTTGGGTTTATGTGAGTAGGGTGGCTAATGTTAACTCTAATTTCTCAATTATGTCGACTCATCAATTGACCCTCCTTAATTGTTGGTTGCCTCTTCACGATGCATTACATATTCTAAAAAGTGAGTTTACAATAAGAATTATAGGTTACAACAAGGGAGAAATATTATCCAAGCCTTGAGCATAAGTTCAAGTGATGAAGAAAGAAGAAGGGCCTTCCACTTATATACAAGATGTTGGCACCATGATTAAGGAGAACATGGGAAACATTTTATCTAAAATTATTTCTCTTTATGAATAAACAAATAAGTGACTTGGTAGCTTTGAATTACATACTAGAGGCATAGGCTTTAAGTTGATGAAGAAGATAGTCCATAGTGACTAAGGGCTTGGCAAGAAAAGGCAAGGGATTAAAATCCCCATTGTGGTAGAACCTACACCAAATCACGAAGGCTTAGGTTTTGGTGGTGGAAAAGAGGGGAATGTGTGTGTGCTCCAAAGCTATTCAAGGCAAAGTGCATTGTTATACAAAATGATGCATCCCACCTCTTAAGGCAAGTCTAGACCTAGGAGGTTCAAAGACCACCAAAATTAACTTTACTTTGTAAAGGCTCAACAAGAAGCAAAACCAACAACTAAACTTATATAAAGAACATGTTAGGTAAGAGGGGGTACAAATTCACCACTATAGTGATCTTGTGCAATCTCAATAGAGAGAAACAAAGAGAATTAAAATCAAGCAACTTAGCTTGAACAAACACTTAGAAGACCAAGCCAGCCAACAAGTTATAGAGAAAACTAAATAGGTATGAGCACGGAAATGAAACTCTCTTTTTTGCAAGAAGAAGTGCCATAAGGATGGATATAACTATTGGTATTCCAATGCATGTTTCTTTTATGGATGGATAGGTCATCATAAGGCTTGATGTTGGAAGAGATAATCCGTCATGAAAGAGCCAAAGTGTTTCAACACATGGTAGAATCTTACGATCATTTCCCAAAGTCAACTGGAATTTGAAAGCAACCCAAACAAGGAGAAAGTTGATAGAAACCTTAGTAGTAGCAAGAACTACTATAGCTATTGCAAATTGATTGGACATTAGGATGCCAAATGTTGGAGGTTATATCTCAATCTTCAATGAATAATTAAATAATCAAACCCAATAGAAGTTAGATATATATGGACAAGGAATAATAAGGTATGCTTGGATATGGTGGTCAAAGAAGAAGTAACCAATGATAGCATACCAAAGAAGAGGTTAGTAAAGGAGAACCATCTTCAAAGGCAAGATATATACCATTATAATATCTAGTTCCATATAAGCCATATATGAAATACCATTGGGTTATGTTGAAGAGAGATCACATCAACAAATTTTTAGGACTAATGAACACTATGCAATTGGTACAAGCCCTGGTAAGAGAACCAATAGAGTTGAACTCAGTTTTGGATGCTAGAATAATATTTTGATATCTTGATTTTTTGGTTGGAGATTTATAACTTTTGTATGGACCACTCCTATCATTTGCGAAGGCTAGTAGTAATAATGAAGGACAATTTGTGAATGCTAAAATACTAGTGCTTAGACGAGGTAATCTTAGGTCATGCATTGGTACCTAAGCAATAATATCACACCTCATTCATTTCAATTTGCAACTCCAAAAGGTAGAATGACGTGTTAGAAGCCAAAGGTTTCTTGCTATAATTTCATCAATGCTCACAAAAGAGAAAGAATAAGAACAAAAGAAGGATCACATTGTTCCAAAGCTAGAATAAGTGTTTTTCACATTGGACAATGACAATTCCACAATGTTCAAAGACAATAGTCTACGTGTATATGACCAAAGTCTCTTTTAATTGGGAAGTAATGATGATCAATACTGGGTCATGAACATTAAATATGAACTCATAATTGTTATCTTAATCCACTCCAGCGAAGTGGAGGCTAACAAGACAATAAGAAAATAAAAACAATAATGCCATAGGGCATATGCCTAATCAATTAGCTAGTGGAAGGTTGGATTGACAATATTTTGACCATATCTTAGAAAATGAGTTTATAATTTAATGAAATTTAGATTGTAGAGGTCGTCATTTGACCATTGGGAGAGAAAGTGCCATTATATTGTAAACTAATATCTAAATTCATTCAAGCTGGCATGCATTTACATGTGTCCACCAAATTTCAACTCAAAATCTGTTCACTCCCCAATAGGAAAACACATTTGGTAGCTAAGAAAATTGGATGAAGAGTATAGGAGGGAAACACTTCTATAATTTAGGCATTGTATTTCTTCCATTGGATATGTTAGAGAGAGAGGCTAGTATTAGCATCAAGATCATTAATAGAGTTGTAGGGAGGCACAATATATTATGTAGAGAAGACATTAAATTTTACAATGCTCCAAGAGAGACATAATTTTGTAATTTTTTGTACATTAAAGTGATAAGAAATAATTTATCTTTCATGCCAAAATTTTTGCAATATAGTTTTATGTACGGAAAATTTAGTTTTAGTGCGTGAATGTATTTTCTTTGTGTACTATGATTTGTTTGTTACTTTAAATTATTAAATTGAAAGTAAACACACTGACAAAATAAGAGTTTGAGAAGAAGATATTGTAATTATAATGTACTTATGAAGGAGGAGAGATGAAGGTTGACCGTGCAGGATTAGGGTAAAACCCTATGGTTTCACTGAATTTACTGCAGGCTGCAAATCCTGTACCATCGCCGCTTATTGTCTCTCACCATTACCGTTTGCACACCCGTCGCTTTCTACTCCCGACTTCTGGCTGGGAATATGGGGGACAATATGGAGGTTGAAGAGGTGGATTACTCCGAGGAGCCCTTTTCGGACCGGGTTATTTTTGGGAACCCCTATTTCTCATCGACGGCTACTGACTCATTTCTGTTCCCTGAACTGGCTCCACCCATTGCTTCGCCTGTCGTCTCATTACCTTGGAACTGCTCTGTGCCTCCTCAAGCTGGGTCGCTTCCTGTTGATTCCCTGGGTTTCAAAGTCCCTCCTCTTTCATCGTGCATTCTGCACTTTCTTTTTGCGAACACCCCCCCCTCACCCTCTTTTAACCTCATCTGCCCCTTTCATCATTCTTCTCAGCGCCCCCTGTGGATATCCCGGTTTCCGCTGCGGCAAGCCGTCCTTCCTCGGTTCCCCTGCCGTCAGGTTGTTTTGAGACCCCCGCAATGAAAGTAAAACCTGCTAACTCATTCCCCTAGAAGGGGTCCCAAACCCTTTGGTGGACCACCCGTCGGCTCCGCATTCCGACAAAAGGAAGACTAGGTGCGTAAAGGCGACTACAAAGGATATCACCATCAGATTTGGCGAGACCTCGGCTATAGGGGAAGCTATTTTCATGGCAGGTACGGTGCTTTTTGGACATGTACGTGGTCGAGCATACTCGACCAACAGGTTGACTCAATGGGTCAAGGAGATTTGGGGCGGGTTGCTGAAGGAACTGCCAGAAGTTCACGTCCTGCCCAGGGGGTGGTTCTCCTTACACTTTGCAAAGGAATTCTACACTGATTTGGTACTTGCTAGGTACTGACATATTGAGATGGCTTTGGTCCTTCTCAAGCGGTGGAGCCCGTTATTCGACCCTGAACGAGAAAAACTAGGGGCCAGACCTCTTTGGGTTTGCATGCCAGGGCTCCCATTACAGTACTGGTGTGAGGAAGTATTTATCAGGATTGGAAATGCTCTAGGCACTTATTTGGACCACGACCGTACTTTTGCTGAATCGAAAAACCGAACCCTTGCTCGCATTTTTGTCGACTTGGATACTCGTGAGGGCCTGGAGGAGAATATTACACTTCAGTGGGGGAAGTACACCAGGATCCGGATCTTGGATTTTGAAGGGGTTCTGTTTCGCTGCAAATGGTGTCACAAGGTGGGACATATCTTCAAAGAGTGCCCACTCAACAGGAAACCAGAGAACTCTCTTAACATAACACTTGCGCCATCCAGAGTCAACTCGCCGGCTAGCTCCCGCCCCATCTCCTCGGGTCCTATCCCATCGGCAATCTCTCCTCTTCTCAAGACAGGGGAGGCTGGGCACAGACCTATTTCGCTGCCGATGACCAGGGCTTGGGCTGCTACTGAAGCCACGAAAGTTACGGGTATTCCTCTGATCCCTTCTCCCTCATCTTTTGATAATAACACATATGTTGTAGCATCATCGGTTCAGATCTCCATGGCTCATTTTATCATGTCGACCCCACCTCTTATTGCCACCACTACCCCCTCTCTGCATTCTCCATCTACTTCTTCCATCTTGCCGTCATCCTCCGGGGTCTCACCTTCACACCATTATTTCCTCCGCCCCAGAACCCACTCCAAGGATATCCTGGTCTGTCAGACTGGTTTCGGTCTCACCCTGCCAGACTCTGTTCCTTTGTCATCCAGGGGGAGGAAGTCTAATCTCTCAAAAGCCATTAAGTGAGCTGGGGTGAAGGTAGCCTTTGGTTGCCAATCCACTCTCGACGGGGTCCTTAGGGCTACAAATACCCCGAGAGGAGCTCCCCCATGAAGTGCCTGTCTTTTAACTGCAGGGGCTTGGCTAGTGCCTCTAAGAAACTAGCCTTGTAGAGACGTTTTGAGGTTGAACCGATTGACATTATTCTGCTTCAAGAAACCCTTGGTATGGCTGAGCTCATCACCCGTTCCTTGCAATCTCTGCTCCCGAGCTGGAATTTCGTGGCTATTGATGCTATAGGGAGATCGGGGGGACTGGCTATAGGATATAACCCTCGATCCATCATGGTTTATGCATCATGGGGGGGATCGGGATACATGGGCATGGATATATTCTCTGATGAGCTCAGTAAGGATCTTAGGATCGTGAATGTATATGGACCCTGTCATAACAGGGAACAATTTTGGCAACACTTATTAAACCTCTCGATCCTGGCATCCGATCACATTATCATCGAAGGGGATCTAAATTTTTCCTTGAGGTTCAGTGAATCCTAGGGTCTTCGGCTCATATAGATGCAATCACAGGGCACATGACAAATCTTCTGGAACAGATGAATTTTATAGATGTTCCCATGAAAAATCCACTCCCTACCTGGAGAAACAGAAGAGTGGGTGAAGCAGCATTGGCTCGTAGACTAGACAAATTTTTAATGAAGAGCCCGCTCATACAACATTTGCATCACTACAAGCAGTGGGTGGGCACAGGGGGCATATCGGATCATTCCCCTATATATTTGGAAATCCATGGGCCTCACCAAAAGTTGAAAGCCCCCTTTAAATTCAACCACGTTTGGCTGAAGGATCCTACCTTCATCAAATTGGTCTCTGATTTCTGGACTGCCAAGCCCATTAATGGAGCTCATTCTTTGGCAAAAGGTTTTTGCAATAACCTATCCAAGCTCAAACATCTCTCTATCAATTGGGCTAGGGAGAAGCTTATTCGGGAGAACTCACAGCTAACTCAAATTGAATCTGAGCTGAGCTCTTTACTTGATGATCGAAACCTGGGTTTCATCTCTGTGGAAGATAAGGCACATTTGATCAAGTTGGAAAATCAAAAGGCTCACATCCTAAAGGAGCGCGAGGAATCCATGAGGTGGAGGAGTAGAGCCATTTGGCTGAAAGCTGGAGACGACAACACTAGGTTCTTCCAAAACTACGCTAAGGGGCGAAAGGTTGTTGAAAATGCAACAAGATGATGGAGCTTAGTGAAAAGAAGTGCCTTCACTAAGTGGTCCGCAGCTATTTTTGGGCAAAGTCTATTTTTAGACATATGGATCATGGTCTATGAGTTGCAGGATGCTATTTGTGGATGATTGGTCATGTTGGTAAAAATAGATGGACTCTATTTTTAGACATATGGCGGAGTCTATTTTTTAGACTGCCAGTCTAAATTAGAACAGTCGAATATATTAGCTCTAATAATATTGGACTATAACATTATCTTATTCTCTTGGAGCACTTCAGTTCGAGCTACAAATGTGGCACATGCAATTGCCAGAAGGAAATATGCTTTTCTTATGGGTTACTTGAGCTATTGCATGAAGGACTTTAGTTAGAACTCAAGTGATTGAGTTTGGTGGACTTGAATGAGGAGTTGATGGAGTTGTGTTCAGTTTGACTTAGTTGAACTAGTTGTAGTTAGTCTAACTGAAAAATAGACTAGTGATGAGTGATGTGAATTAGTTATTAATTAATTCACTAATTATTAACTCATAAACCAACTAAAGAATACATTAGTTAACTCAGTGCATGGACAATTCAGTGGAGACAAGTGTTAGAGGTGAGTGAAAGGGCAA
>APFE031311930.1:0-12982 GCA_000404065.3 Pinus taeda | reverse complement strand
CCCGTATAGGTACTATCATGGGTAACCTGTCCACTGGATGTCAATATGGAACTATTTATCCTGACTATGCAATTAGTTTTACAGATACTCATCTTAAGGATTGTTGGAAATTATTATCTGGTGTCCAAGGATTAACAATGGCAGAAGAAAGTGAATATCTTTCTTTGATAGGTCAAGCTTCCTTTCAGTTGACAAATACAGCACATCCTAAACTGAAACAGCCAGTTTTAAAAGATTGTGTCACAGTTGGTCTGTCAAATGCCCAAGTAGAAGGTGTCCTATATGATCAAGAAGAATTGCCTAGTAATTGGTACTTCCAATACAAAGCAATAAATGACACCCACAAGCCTGAATTAAAATCTAAACGAGTCACTATAAATGATGGTCACGTTCAGTTAATTCCACCAAGGCCACAAGTTCCTCGTCCTGTCACCAGGCCAAAGAAATATGTGTTTCCTGTTGATCCTGCTACACTTGCCTCTAGTAGTCAAGCTGTTCCAACCTTCCAAGAAATTCCTGCTCCTGTATATTCTTCTGAACCAGTTTCAGAACCTGTATTATCATCCAATGAATTGTATATACCTGAACATAAACCTTTTTTACCCGTTGTTCAAAAAATGCACCGTACTCATTCCTTTGCTCCTTTCGAAGAATGGAAATGGCCACCTAGAACAAAGTTTTGCACCACCTCTTCACAATCAAAACAACCTGCAACTCGTGCTGATTGTGCTCCTTTAATCGAGCATAACTCTCAAAATCAAAATGATCTTGATCAAGTCTATCAAATTGGAAATTATTTGACTACCTGGACAGCCCATGCAGAAGAAGTCTTAGATGATCTGGGTTGTCAGTCAGAACAAATTTTAGCTAACCTTCGGCTCCTGCAGTCTGAACAAGATGCAGATAGACAGAGAAGAGCTGAAAAAGAAAAGCGAAGAAAAGCTAAGAAGAAAAGAGCTGCAATGCCTCCTCAGTTTTCTAGAACTATGGAAGTTCCTGAAAAATGGGATGATACTGAATCCCAAGAAGAGGATCAAGAAGGAACTGATAAAGCCGAGTCAAGTAATAGCCAAGTCAGTTTTGTAAAGAATCAAGCTAAAAGTCTTCCAACTTTTAAGAATAAAACTGAACTTGCTACTTTTGAAAATGCTGCTACATTATTTCCTTCATTTATTAAACCATCTCTACAAAAAGCCAATAGACAAACAGAGCCAAAATATCCTCGATTGGAAGAAGATTTATTCTCTGCAAATATGTCTGGATATGTGTTAGATCTGGATAGGTCAAAAAATCCTGCAGACTCCATAAGGATATGGATAGGTGCGCTCTATCAGATGCAAGTAGTCTCCAAGTATGATAATTTCTCTATCTTTTTACTTGCTGAGAAGCGTATGGTTGGTATTGTATGGGATTGGTGGTTTTCTGCTACCCCGGAAGAAAGACAAAATGTTGCCTTATCTGGTTTAGCTACATTAGAAGTCTTGTTGCTAACACAGTTTGTCCCTGAACCGACTGATGAAGTCAGACAGCTTTTAACTGATCTTTCCCGCATGGAATGCAAGGATCTTAAAGATCTTGACAGTTTTGGTCATGAATATATGGGAAAAGTTTTTAAAGCTAAGCTGAATAATGACTTTAGTCAAAAAGTTTACTTTCTCTCTAAGCTCCCTGGAAACCTTGGTGATATGATTTCTAAAGATTTAGATAATCAAGGAAAAAGAATTGATCAGATCTACTGGATAGATCTTCTCTTTCGAGCTAAAGAAAAAGTGAAATACTTATGTTGGCAGAAACAAGCTCATAATGTCACTCCAAATTTGAATGTTTGCCGAGATGTTTTACCATGGACTCCTTTTAAAAAGGGGAGATCTAAGCGATCAAAGAGATATGGCAAATACAAACCAAAAAGGGTTAGCAATCCAAGAAAGCCGTTTAGAAGATACCGCTATGTCAAACGTAGAAGGCAGCAAAGAAATGATGACAAAGATCGTTGTTATATCTGCAAACAAGAAGGTCATTTTGCTAGAAAATGTCCTAAAAGCATTTCTGGAAAAATGAAAGCATGTTTTGATATAGAAGAATTTGCTGATGAATGGTCTGTTGTTGAATCTCAAGATGATGTTTCTGATGTCTATATTCTTACTGATGCCTCTGATTCAGAACCTGAACAACCAGTAGAATATAGCCAAAAAATGAATGTTCATGCATCAACTTCTCAAGAAGATGATTGGGAAGATGATCCTCATTACAGTGATTTGTCTGAGACTGATGAATATGTTAAATCCTCTTCAGACATTTCCGAGACTGATACACTTCTCTCTATTGACACTATGAATTCCCAACCCCGTTTTCCTTCATTGTCTCCACAACCACTGGTGAATTATCTTTGTCCTTATCCTAAAGAAGTCTCACAGTCTCCTGCACTTTCTGTAAATACTCCTGCTGTAAATGAATCTGCTCTTTTTCATAAAAAAATGATAAAAACAAATCAGCTTTTGTATATTCCTGTAGAAATTCAAGTTCGAGGTGAATGGATTAGTGTCGATGCCTTCATCGATACTGGTGGTTCAAACAACCTTGCCCGTCCTTCGTTATTCAAAGGTTTATGGAAACCTTTGCAGCATATCATTGTTTCTGAGACCATTGGTGGTTCGGTCAACCTTACCCACTATGTTGATAATGTTTCTATGAAGTTGGGGGGGGTTATTGTCAAAATCTCTGCGGTACAACACTATGACAATTCTGCTAGTTTATTTTTGGGAATGCCTTTTATCAATTCCGTATTGCCAGTTACAATTAGTGAAGATAAAATTATCTTCAATGTCAAAAAGAAAGCAATATCAGTTCCTAGATTAAACATTGCAGATTCAGAAGTTCGCAAGAGTCCGAGCCAAAAGAAAATAGACTCTAAGAAGCCTAAAAAAGTTTCTCGTGACTGGATTGAAGTCTTACAGCTTTATGAAGCTAAAGCTCAGTCAACTTTAAAGGCTAATAGAGATCAAAATTGGTCTACTGCACAAAATGATATTTTTGATCAACTGTTGAAATGTTGTTCCACAAATCCACAGGCTTTTTGGACTACAGCTAGTCCAAAACAAGAAATCATTACTCTTCATGATAACGGAGTAACAGGTAAATTAATTCCTTGTACTCCTGCTGAAGAAAATGAGATGAGAAAGCAAATCCAAGAGTTATTAGATCTTCAATTAATTGAACGAAGTGAATCTCACTATTCTTGCTCTGCATTTCTGGTTCGAAATCATTCTGAAATAGTTCGTGGCAAAGATAGAATGGTAATCAATTATAAGCCTCTTAATGCAATCACTAAGAGCTTTAATTATCCCTTGCCAAGACAAGAAACTATCATGCGTAAAATACATGGTAGTAAGATATTTAGTAAGTTTGATTTGAAATCAGGATATTATCAGATTCAGATTGCTGAAGAAGATCGTCACAAGACAGCTTTCACATGTCCTGTTGGTTTTTATCAATGGAAAGTCGTTCCGTTCGGCCTGAAGAATGCCCCTGCATTCTTTCAGAGAAGAATGGATCATATTTTTGGTAAATATGATTTTATAGTTGTATATATTGATGACATTCTTGTCCATAGTAGTGATTTAGAATCCCATCTTAAACATTTGCATATATTTTTGGAGGAAGCTAAGAATCATGGTCTAGTTCTTTCAGAGAAGAAAATGGTGTTATTCCAAGACCGTATAGAATTCCTCGGTATTCAGATGCAAGAAGGTAAAATTCAGATGCAACCTCATTCGCTCATCAAGTTATCTGAGTTTCCAGATCGTCTTGCTGACAAAAAGATGATTCAAAGGTTTTTGGGTATTCTAAACTATGTTCATAAATATATTCCAGATTTATCTAAAAAGACAGCTCCTATTCGGCAATTTATTAATGGTGGCTGGTCTCCTGAAGCTACTGTTGCAGTACAGAATCTTAAAGTTGAATGTCAGAAGTTACCATCTCTCAAACCTCCTGGAAATGGATTCCTAATCTTACAGACAGATGCTTCTGATAATTTTTGGTCAGCTACACTTTTAGAAAGGGTAACCCTTGAAAATAAGGTGGAAGAAGTTTTATGTGCCTATGCCTCTGGTGAATTTTCTAAACATCAGAAGGAATATTTTCCTGCCGAGAAAGAAACCCTAGCCATATTCAATGGAATTCAGAAATTTGAACTTTATTTAGCCCCTGCTAAGTTCCTCATTAGAACTGATTCCATGAACTTCAAATATTTCCTCAATGCCAAAATAGATAAACAGTTAGCTAGAGGAAGGTTATTAGCATGGCAGATGTGGTTTCAGATGTATGAATTTGATGTAGAATGGATACCCGGTAATTCTAATTTTTTGGCTGATGCATTGACCAGGGAGATGAACAAAGCTTTTGGTATGGTTTCACAAACCAGTCATTTCTATCTTCCAGAAGAAGATTCTCTCATCACCTTTGTCAAACGTTGGAGAATTCTGCAACAAATTGCTGGTGATCTCTGTCATGAGATCAAAAAGATTGTTGGTCTACGGATTCGCCGCAATCAGTGGATACAAAATTGCCAAGCCTGGCAAGCAAAGAATATTGGTCCATTTCTAGGTTTAGACGAAGAATTGGTTAAAGTCTATCCCTTGCCTAATTTGAAAGTCAAAGTATATTTCAAGACATTAGATGACTTTTGGACCAAGGTTTACACTGATCAAGCAATCCATGTTTTAAAAGTTTTGAATTATTATCAGATAATAGGTGTTGTAGATTTTGCACTCTCTGTATATAATTCTGCCAAGATGTTAGATCTTGCAGAAATAAATATGTCTGAAAAAGTTCAAAGGTTCCTTGTTTCTTTACGTATCTCTGATCTATTTGAAGAACTGGATGCCGCCTATTTACAAAGAATTGATCAACAATTTCACTCAACCGATTCATTCCCTCAGTATGAATTATTTCAACCATTTGCTGATTGGGAAATCAAAGATGGCAGGTGTCAGAAGAAGATTGTAATCCGAGCTTCACAGTGTGTTGAACGAACAGTTCAATATCTCAGAACTTACACTTCTCCATGGGATCACTACAGTGTTGAATTTAGAGTCCCTCTTCCTCAAAATCCATTTGATCAGATGTATAGTTCTGTTCAGCTAGAAGGTCCTAATCTTGTTGATAATCCAGATTTAATTCGTAAAATTACTACGTGGCTAAAAGAGTTTCCAAAGCTTTTCTTAGCAGAGAAAATCTCTATGATCAAAACTCTTGATCAATTGCAAGTCACTAAACCTGCATTCGAAATCTGGGTTAATACTAAGAATTTTATTACTATGAAAATTCTTCATGGTAATTGGTCTGAAGATATAGCTTTTTTAATCAGTTTGATTTTATCTCATCATGTCTGTTCCTCAGTTGTCTTCTCTCGCAACTGGCAAAATCAATATGATATTAGCCAGTATTGTAAAATTTGGGTACAATATTGCATCGAAAGAACTGTCACAATGTTTCAGATATTCCGTTGGGATTTGCTCGATGGAGTCGAGTTAGCAGTTCAGAATGTGCCTGAAATCAAGCCACGGAGGTCTGATATCTTTTTAGGAATTGAGATTGATCCTATAGCTTATCTTACACGATGGAAAGCTAAAGACACCGAATCTCTATTTCCAAAGAAGCGTCTTTATGTCACAGCAGACACTATCAAGTTTGATACCGGTCAATCATCGCGTGCCCCCATCCAAAAGGAATCTACCGTCCAAGTGGTAATCAGTAAAGGAAAAGAAAAAGCAGATGCGGATGCTTTCACGGAAAAAGAAACCCTCTTTATTGACATGTATCAAGATGCTCAACCCAATAATGTCGACTGGGAGAAAAAGTACCTTGATATGTTGGAAAAGCATTATTATGACAACCATCCCACATCCGATACGGATGAAGATTCTAACGGCTGATCAATCAGCCCCTACTTTTACTTTCGCAGATGCACATGCGGGTGCATCTTTTGTAATTATTGTGCTCCTTTATTGTATTCGAGCTTATCTGAGTAGACACCGCCTAGACCAATCGATGTCAGGCAGGACCCTCTAGATGCTCTTTTATGTGTATATATAGAGATAGGTTAGTATAGTTTTGGTATCGTGAGTTTGCGAGCCATAGTGAGTGTTTGAGTGAGTGTGCTATCCAAGTCTGCTCTTGACTTGTTGTATTAATGGTGTGTAACATTTTTACTTGAATTAATATTGAAGCCTGCTGGGCCGCCAGTCTGAGGACTGTTCTTCCAAGAACATCGTTGTTGGAGATTGTAAGGCGGGGTAAGAAGCGCCAAGGAGTCGCGCTGTACGCATTTCTCAAGTTGATGTGAGGAAAACTTTTGGCATCAGCGTCCACTTCAGATTATTCATGTAAGTTACGATAGTCCATCCATCTTGTTTGCAAGTTCTATTAGAGCTGTTGTGTCGTGACGTTTTATGGTATCAGAGCCCTGTTTCGAATCTTGTTTTGAGCCCTGTTTCGAATCTTGTTTTGAGCCCTGTTTCGGTCTTGTCTGTCCCTGAATTTATAGACAGAGCCTCCAGAAAGCCAGGTAGCCTTCGAAATTACAAAGCTTCGGCTTGTAACTTTGATAAAAGCTTTCTGAAGTCAATCTCTGGTTTAAATTCATTATGGCCCGTTTATTGCGATCCTTCACTACTGTCGAACGTAAAGTAGTTAATGAAGTTTCTTCTCGTTCTGTTGAGTCTGACGCTCCCGAGTCTGAGAATGATAAACATGAAGTAGTTGAAGACCCTTCCAAATGGACTCCTCCTGAGCTCCATTCGACTGATATTTATAAGTTACCCAAGAGTTTTCTGCTTCGAAAGAAAAATTTTCTGAAAGAAGTCGAAATTACAATTAAAATTTCTGGTCCTTCTGTTCAAATCCTTGCTCTTAATCTGTTTTCCGATGATGAAATTAAACAATTTCGTCAGTATGCTCGCGATGGAAAATACTTTTATTTACATTTTGGGGGGATTCGAGTTGGACTTGCTCCTTTATTTCGACATGGTATCAATACTCCTTGTATAGTTGAACTCTTTGATACACGTCATCAGACATATGATCATGCCCGTATAGGTACTATCATGGGTAACCTGTCCACTGGATGTCAATATGGAACTATTTATCCTGACTATGCAATTAGTCTGACAGATACTCATCTTAAGGATTGTTGGAAATTATTATCTGGTGTCCAAGGATTAACAATGGCAGAAGAAAGTGAATATCTTTCTTTGATAGGTCAAGCTTCCTTTCAGTTGACAAATACTGCACATCCTAAACTGAAACAGCCAGTTTTAAAAGATTGTGTCACAGTTGGTCTGTCAAATGCCCAAGTAGAAGGTGTCCTATATGATCAAGAAGAATTGCCTAGTAATTGGTACTTCCAATACAAAGCAATAAATGACACCCACAAGCCTGAATTAAAATCTAAACGAGTCACTATAAATGATGGTCACGTTCAGTTAATTCCACCAAGGCCACAAGTTCCTCGTCCTGTCACCAGGCCAAAGAAATATGTGTTTCCTGTTGATCCTGCTACACTTGCCTCTAGTAGTCAAGCTGTTCCAACCTTCCAAGAAATTCCTGCTCCTGTATATTCTTCTGAACCAGTTTCAGAACCTGTCTTATCATCCAATGAATTGTATATACCTGAACATAAACCTTTTTTACCCGTTGTTCAAAAAATGCACCGTACTCATTCCTTTGCTCCTTTCGAAGAATGGAATCATGCAAACAAGCGTTTTGTAAAAGGTGGGAAATGGCCACCTAGAACAAAGTTTTGCACCACCTCTTCACAATCAAAACAACCTGCAACTCGTGCTGATTGTGCTCCTTTAATCGAGCATAACTCTCAAAATCAAAATGATCTTGATCAAGTCTATCAAATTGGAAATTATTTGACTACCTGGACAGCCCATGCAGAAGAAGTCTTAGATGATCTGGGTTGTCAGTCAGAACAAATTTTAGCTAACCTTCGGCTCCTGCAGTCTGAACAAGATGCAGATAGACAGAGAAGAGCTGAAAAAGAAAAGCGAAGAAAAGCTAAGAAGAAAAGAGCTGCAATGCCTCCTCAGTTTTCTCGAACTATGGAAGTTCCTGAAAAATGGGATGATACTGAATCCCAAGAAGAAGATCAAGAAGGAACTGATAAAGCCGAGTCAAGCAATAGCCAAGTCAGTTTTGTAAAGAATCAAGCTAAAAGTCTTCCAACTTTTAAGAATAAAACTGAACTTGCTACTTTTGAAAATGCTGCTACCTTATTTCCTTCATTTATTAAACCATCTCTACAAAAAGCCAACAGACAGTCAGAACCAAAATATCCTAGATTGGAAGAAGATTTATTCTCTGCAAATATGTCTGGATATGTTTTAGATCTTGATAGGTCAAAAAATCCTGCAGACTCCATAAGGATATGGATAGGTGCGCTCTATCAGATGCAAGTAGTCTCCAAGTATGATAATTTCTCTATCTTTTTACTTGCTGAAAAGCGTATGGTTGGTATTGTATGGGATTGGTGGTTTTCTGCTACCCCGGAAGAAAGACAGAATGTTGCCTTATCTGGTTTAGCCACATTAGAAGTCTTGTTGCTAACACAGTTTGTCCCTGAACCGACTGATGAAGTCAGACAGCTGTTAACTGATCTTTCCCGCATGGAATGCAAGGATCTTAAAGATCTTGAAAGTTTTGGTCATGAATATATGGGAAAAGTTTTTAAAGCTAAGCTGAATAATGACTTTAGTCAAAAAGTTTACTTTCTCTCTAAGCTCCCTGGAAACCTTGGTGATATGATTTCTAAAGATTTAGATAATCAAGGAAAAAGAATTGATCAGATCTACTGGATAGATCTTCTCTTTCGAGCTAAAGAAAAAGTGAAATACTTATGTTGGCAGAAACAAGCTCATAATGTCACTCCAAATTTGAATGTTTGCCGAGATGTTTTACCATGGACTCCTTTTAAAAAGGGGAGATCTAAGCGATCAAAGAGATATGGCAAATACAAACCAAAAAGGGTTAGCAATCCAAGAAAGCCGTTTAGAAGATACCGCTATGTCAAACGTAGAAGGCAGCAAAGAAATGATGACAAAGATCGTTGTTATATCTGCAAACAAGAAGGTCATTTTGCTAGAAAATGTCCTAAAAGCATTTCTGGAAAAATGAAAGCATGTTTTGATATAGAAGAGTTTGCTGATGAATGGTCTGTTGTTGAATCTCAAGATGATGTTTCTGATGTCTATATTCTTACTGATGCCTCTGATTCAGAACCTGAACAACCAGTAGAATATAGCCAAAAAATGAATGTTCATGCATCAACTTCTCAAGAAGATGATTGGGAAGATGATCCTCATTACAGTGATTTGTCTGAGACTGATGAATATGTTGAATCCTCTTCAGACATTTCCGAGACTGATACACTTCTCTCTATTGACACTATGAATTCCCAACCCCGTTTTCCTTCATTGTCTCCACAACCACTGGTGAATTCTCTTTGTCCTTATCCTAAAGAAGTCTCACAGTCTCCTGCACTTTCTGTAAATACTCCTGCTGTAAATGAATCTGCTCTTTTTCATAAAAAAATGATAAAAACAAATCAGCTTTTGTATATTCCTGTAGAAATTCAAGTTCGAGGTGAATGGATTAGTGTCGATGCCTTCATCGATACTGGTGGTTCAAACAACCTTGCCCGTCCTTCGTTATTCAAAGGTTTATGGAAACCTTTGCAGCATATCATTGTTTCTGAGACCATTGGTGGTTCGGTCAACCTTACCCACTATGTTGATAATGTTTCTATGAAGTTGGGGGGGGTTATTGTCAAAATCTCTGCGGTACAACACTATGACAATTCTGCTAGTTTATTTTTGGGAATGCCTTTTATCAATTCCGTATTGCCAGTTACAATTAGTGAAGATAAAATTATCTTCAATGTCAAAAAGAAAGCAATATCAGTTCCTAGATTAAACATTGCAGATTCAGAAGTTCGCAAGAGCCCGAGCCAAAAGAAAATAGACTCTAAGAAGCCTAAGAAAGTTTCTCGTGACTGGGTTGAAGTCTTACAGCTGTATGAAGCCAAAGCTCAGGCAACTTTAAAGGCTAATAGAGATCAAAATTGGTCTACTGCACAAAATGATATTTTTGATCAATTGTTGAAATGTTGTTCTACAAATCCACAGGCTTTTTGGACTACAGCTAGTCCAAAACAAGAAATCATTACTCTTCATGATAACGGAGTAACAGGTAAATTAATTCCTTGTACTCCTGCTGAAGAAAATGAGATGAGAAAGCAAATCCAAGAGTTATTAGATCTTCAATTAATTGAACGAAGTGAATCTCACTATTCTTGCTCTGCATTTCTGGTTCGAAATCATTCTGAAATAGTTCGTGGCAAAGATAGAATGGTAATCAATTATAAGCCTCTTAATGCAATCACTAAGAGCTTTAATTATCCATTGCCAAGACAAGAAACTATCATGCGTAAAATACATGGTAGTAAGATATTTAGTAAGTTTGATTTGAAATCAGGATATTATCAGATTCAGATTGCTGAAGAAGATCGTCACAAGACAGCTTTCACATGCCCTGTTGGTTTTTATCAATGGAAAGTCGTTCCGTTCGGCCTGAAGAATGCCCCTGCATTCTTTCAGAGAAGAATGGATCATATTTTTGGTAAATATGATTTTATCGTTGTATATATTGATGACATTCTTATACATAGCAGTGATTTAGAATCCCATCTGAAACATTTGCATATATTTCTCGAGGAAGCAAAGAATCATGGTTTGGTTCTTTCAGAAAAGAAAATGGTATTATTTCAAGACCATATAGAATTCCTCGGTATTCAAATGCAAGACGGTAAAATTCAGATGCAGCCTCATTCGCTCATCAAGTTATCTGAGTTTCCAGATCGTCTTGCTGACAAAAAGATGATTCAAAGGTTTTTGGGTATTCTAAACTATGTTCATAAATATATTCCAGATTTATCTGAAAAGACAGCTCCTATTCGGCAATTTATTAATGGTGGCTGGTCTCCTGAAGCTACTATTGCAGTGCAGAATCTTAAAGTTGCATGTCAGAAGTTACCATCTCTCAAACCTCCTGGAAATGGATTCCTAATCTTACAGACAGATGCTTCAAATAATTTTTGGTCAGCTACACTTTTAGAAAGGGTAACCCTTGAAAATAAGGTGGAAGAAGTTTTATGTGCCTATGCCTCTGGTGAATTTTCTAAACATCAGAAGGAATATTTTCCCGCCGAGAAAGAAACCCTAGCCATATTCAATGGAATTCAGAAATTTGAACTTTATTTAGCCCCTGCTAAGTTCCTCATTAGAACTGATTCCATGAACTTCAAATATTTCCTCAATGCCAAAATAGATAAACAGTTAGCTAGAGGAAGGTTATTAGCATGGCAGATGTGGTTTCAGATGTATGAATTTGATGTAGAATGGATACCCGGTAATTCTAATTTTTTGGCTGATGCATTGACCAGGGAGATGAACAAAGCTTTTGGTATGGTTTCACAAACCAGTCAGTTCTATCTTCCAGAAGAAGATTCTCTTATCACCTTTGTCAAACGTTGGAGAATTCTGCAACAAATTGCTGGTGATCTCTGTAATGAGATCAAAAAGATTGTTGGTCTACGGATTCGCCGCAATCAGTGGATACAAAATTGCCAAGCCTGGCAAGCAAAGAATATTGGTCCATTTCTAGGTTTAGACGAAGAATTGGTTAAAGTCTATCCCTTGCCTAATTTGAAAGTCAAAGTATATTTCAAGACATTAGATGACTTTTGGACCAAGGTTTACACTGATCAAGCAATCCATGTTTTAAAAGTTTTGAATTATTATCAGATAATAGGTGTTGTAGATTTTGCACTCTCTGTATATAATTCTGCCAAGATGTTAGATCTTGCAGAAATAAATATGTGTGAAAAAGTCCAAAGGTTCCTTGTTTCTTTACGTATCTCTGATCTATTTGAAGAACTGGATGCCGCCTATTTACAAAGAATTGATGAACAATTTCACTCCACCGATTCATTCCCTCAGTATGAATTATTTCAACCATTTGCTGATTGGGAAATCAAAGATGGCAGGTGTCAGAAGAAGATTGTAATCCGAGCTTCACAGTGTGTTGAACGAACAGTTCAATATCTCAGAACTTACACTTCTCCATGGGATCACTACAGTGTTGAATTTAGAGTCCCTCTTCCTCAAAATCCATTTGATCAGATGTATAGTTCTGTTCAACTAGAAGGTCCTAATCTTGTTGATAATCCAGATTTAATTCGTAAAATTACGACGTGGCTAAAAGAGTTTCCAAAGCTTTTCTTAGCAGAGAAAATCTCTATGATCAAAACTCTTGATCAATTGCAAGTTACTAAACCTGCATTCGAAATCTGGGTTAATACTAAGAATTTTATTACTATGAAAATTCTTCATGGTAATTGGTCTGAAGATATAGCTTTTTTAATCAGTTTGATTTTATCTCATCATGTCTGTTCCTCAGTTGTCTTTTCTCGCAACTGGCAAAATCAATATGATATGAGCCAGTATTGTAAAATTTGGGTACAATATTGCATCGAAAGAACTGTCACCATGTTCCAAATATTCCGTTGGGATCTGCTCGATGGAGTCGAGTTAGCAGTTCAGAATGTGCCTGAAATCAAGCCACGGAGGTCTGATATCTTTTTAGGAATTGAGATTGATCCTATAGCTTATCTTACACGATGGAAAGCTAAAGACACCGAATCTCTATTTCCAAAGAAGCGTCTTTATGTCATAGCAGACACTATCAAGTTTGATACCGGTCAATCATCGCGTGCCCCCATCCAAAAGGAATCTACCGTCCAAGTGGTAATCAGTAAAGGAAAAGAAAAAGCAGATGCGGATGCTTTCACGGAAAAAGAAACCCTCCTTATTGACATGTATCAAGATGCTCAACCCAATAATGTCGACTGGGAGAAAAA
>APFE031311924.1:21861-57520 GCA_000404065.3 Pinus taeda | reverse complement strand
AGGTTTTCATCATTGGCCTCCGATCGGATGATTCTATGGGTGTTCGACACCGGCTCATTGATTCACACGCCGTGGATTGTACCTATAGTACCTTGAGGACCATCGTCATTATTGGTGGCGCCTCTCGCGTCTGTTAACAATTTTTATCATTGACTGGTAATTAGACGATGTTCATGCATGTTCGACTTCGACTCCTATATTCACATGCTTGAAATTGTACTTCGTTTGGGTCGAGTTGGAGCGCAAGAGCTCGGATTGTGCATATTGAGATTTAGGTTGCATTTTTTGGATTATTGTAATCATTACATGACTCATTCATTGGATGGCTGCGACCATACCTGAGTCCATTCATAGATCCTCATCGGATGGCTGCATCCACGCCTGGGATCCAGTTTTATACTCTATTACGGATGGCTGCGCCCATACCACATATATATCATGTACTTGAGATATCAGTTGTACTTCATTTCGCAGGTTCTCCGGCGGCAGTGTTTCAGTCACACATGTTCTTGTAAAGCACTTCACCCCTCTCTCTCTCGGGCCTCATGCTTTAGGGGGCATCTGTTACACAGTGATTTGTCATCGTTTATCACCGTCCCTGTTACCCCTCTCCCGCATCTTGGAGGACACATTCCGAGACTTGTGAGAAGTGACAAGACTTGAAACCACTTGCATTATTCACCTCTAAACATGAGCTTCATATGCCCTTAAGACATCTCCTTCTCATTGCCCTTAAAAACAGCTCTTTTTGCATTAGCGTTGGTGCCCTGTGTTATGCCCGCGCCAATGGGGAAAATCCTATTGAAAGGGCACGCCATTAGCGCTCTGTCCCAGAGTCGCAATCGCGCCAACCATTTTGGGCAAAGTTTTGAACTAATCAAACCTCCGAAGGTTCTGTCCAGCTCATTCACCAACTGACTCCAAGTTAAGTGAGGATGGTTTGGCTTCGAATCTCCTTGGATGGAAAGTAGTTTGCCACCATTCCATGGAAGTTTCCAAGTGATGAAGCCAAATCCATTATTGTTGTGATTGACCTTATTTCTTCCTTTTCCTCTATAGAAGCTTGTCTCCATGGCTTGAGCAAGCTAGTTTTGATAGTTCTGACTCTAGTGGCAATACTTGTGCTGAAAGGAAGATATCAAGAGATTGGAGTTGCAAGAAGCCTTCTTTATATCCATAAGGCTTTACCTAAGTAAGGAGACCTTGTCACTAAAGAGAGAGAGAGCTTGTCCCTCACCCCTTCAAGCTTTTGCAAGACTTGTGTACCTGAGCACCCAGCCAAAGGAGGACTTGACGTCAGGACACTGGTTGTATTCTCCTTTGTTGATTATTAATAATAGATGACTATCATTATGGTTCCATTCTCATTTTACTTGTAATGGTTGATGTTGAATTATATCCTTCCTGACTGATGTATAATTGCATATATTAGATTTCACGCTTGTGTTTGTGTTGTTCTCTTTGTGTGAAGATGTCCATTCACGTGGATAGTGGAGGATCGTGACCGTCAAAGGCAAAGGAACGTGGGCGACGTCTCTTCTACGAACTAAAGCGTTGGATCCCAAGTAGGTCTTCACCACCTACCTTTTATTTTAAATTAGGAACTTGCGTGATAGCATTGTTTGATTGTTGCTAGACCCGTTCTGGGCTAGTAGGGATCGCCTCTATCCGTAGAGGGGATTTACCTCTCCAACAGGCCACTTGCCTGAAAGTCACCAATCCTGATTCCGATGGTTGGTTTGTCCACTATGATATCCACAAGATTTAGGGCCTCTCTCTCCAAATTGATCACAGTTCACTCAGCAAATGAATTCAAATTGGAGGGAAAACATCATTTTATAGAAAAATCCACAGTTTTTTTTTTGTCGCCCATTATGACCAAACAGTAGCTCAGTTTGATGAACTGTTAACATCGTTGGAAATGTCTCATCGAGTATTATAATGGGTCTTTCTCGGTTTTTGATGATTTGACACTTCACCAGGAAGTCATTTTCCCAATAAGGGTTACTTCGTCACCTCTCAAAATTGAATTTCTTCATATGCGACACTTGTAACTTAGGGACCTCCTCCTCTTAATTATTTTCATCTCACATGTCGATTTTCATCATGAGTAACCATCATTTACCCATGTTTTCATGGTCCCCACCGGGCCTATTCTGTGTGGTAGCGTCATTGATTCACCCATGTTCAGAGCATCCACGATGGGTCACCTTTGCATCCATGGAGTCTATTTCATGTCACATTATATCATGTCACAATATTCCATCCATATTTACATATATTTCATCCTGTGTGTCCCTTTTTGGCCTTCACTAATACTGTCCCCATCCCCTTTGGAGTTGAGTCAGTTGTTGCCAGGTCAACCATGCACTTTATGCTCTGACATGGGAAGTCATATGTTTGTCCCTCAGTCTTATATTTTTTATTGTCCTTGGTGTTAGTCCATCAATCACATTACTATTTTCCCTCGTGCTTTAGTTGAGGATCGTCATTGCCCCAACTATCGTAGGCCCTATTCTGTCGACATTAGCTGATTTATTCTAGAAGAATTACCTAGAGGGCGATGTATCTTGGTTCCATATTCCATTCTTTTTTGGTACCTCGAATCGAGCAGAGGGACTCATTATTTCCCTTTGAATTGTTTGTTTCATGCTCCTAATTCATACACTTGATGGTCTAGTGATGCAATAGAATGTACCAGTGATTCTTCGATGTGTGTGAGATGTTTTAGACCTCATGAGGGGGTGGCCCTTTAGGTAGCCACCCACATGCTCGGATGCATTCCTATTATGCTACAAACTCAGATGCAATTCCATAGATTCGATGGGTTCGATTCCTACTGCTTATAGTGTTCATAGCATGCATGTCTCCTTAAGATGATCCATTTAACTTTGCATAGACCTTCCCTGTTCAGCACGGCTTATTCGATTGTTCTACCCTTTCTCCGACCAATTTTTTTTAGGGAAGGGACATTATATCTCATGTACTTGTATATTATTGCATTTAGTCCTGGCTCATGTTTTTTCCAGGTGCCTTCTATATATGGGACACATTCTATTATTTTTTGGCTTAGTTATTCCAGCATGTCATGTACCATTCATCATGTAATTCATTGCTCAGTTTTATGTTTCTCAATGCATCATTATTTTTCTACTAAGTTATCTCGATGGGTATAGGTATGCTTGTGCTGCCTCATTGATGTCTAGTACCACAACATAAAAGGAGACTTACATTGGTCTTGCCCCCTCTACCCGTATCCTCTTTCGCTTCATCTCTATTGGTCTCTCTCTCTCTCTCTGACTCCACTTTGTTGTCTAGTGATTGTGTCTTTAAAACATACTTTGGTCATACGTTTTTCTCCTAACACTCGTACATTAGGAGGCAGTTTGTTATCGCCAAAAAATTGATCATCTAGCCTAATTTACTTGTTGGATCGAAGTACACCATGTAAAGCCAAGTTTACCATAATAAAATTGCTTTCATTGTGAGAAATTACTTAATAAACCACCTTTGTTAAGTAATTTATAATTAAACCCATGAAGAAAAATTAAATATTCACTATTTATTTGATTTTATTTTAGGAATAATTAATTAAACCATTAATTAATTAATATTCCTTGTCATATTTGACCCAGTTATGAAAAATAAACAAATAAATCATTAATTATCTTATTTTTCTCTAAGAATAATTAATTAATCACTAATTAATTTTTATTCTTTGTTAAGTTTGACTAAATCCTTTAGGAATAATTAAATAAATCATCATCATTTTATTATTCCTTAACCAATTTCTTGAAATGATAAATAAATCATTTATTTATTTATTATTTCTAAATAAAAGTTAGAATACTCTTTCCCTCCTAACCAAATATAATAAAATATTCCAAGTGGTTATTCCAAGAATGGGGTTAATAATATTTTATTAGTGTTCATTATGCGAGGATAACTCAATATTTTGTTATAAATAGAAGGGTTTTCCATTAATTATTCACTTTTGATTATTTCCATTGTTGCATTCACTGTTGTAACTCTGATTATTATCATTGTCACACACCATTTTTCTTCCATTTGAGTTTCCATTGAGCTCAAACATTTTATTTGTTGGGTTTACACGTTATAGAGGAGAGAGACTCTATCAAAAATCTGAAGACGTTTAAGGATAGCCAAGAACCCATTCCATAGAGGGGGACTCGTAACATTTATTTGTTCCCTTCACAAGTGTTATAATAATATACATTCTTTGTATATCTAGTTTCCATTGGATTATTGGAGTTATTACTATTCCATTTTGTTGTTTAATTATGATTGTGGCATAGATCGAGACTTTGGCAAGTTTTGATTCTATCAGTTGCCGCGGATCTACAATGTTTAGCAGCGATTTATATTATTGAGACTGTTTCTCATCCATAGTCTTAAGAGTTTTCTTTTCGTACATATTTGAGAAGAAAATACTACAACAACACACAAAAAGGAAACAAAACCAGAAGACAAAATAGAAAGAGGTTAAACAAAAGCATGATGCGAGAGAAAAATTAGAAAACCCAAGAAAAACTACAAAAAATGAATGCAGGATGAATGTGTAGGTAAACTAATATTGAACTAGACCTACTCATAGCCTAATCAACTAGAAGGTCAGGGTCACGTATAAGGAAATTTCCAATGAAGCCACCATAGTGTTTCCCAACCTAAAATCACAAAGATATGCTTGATTAAAACTAATATAAGGTAATGTGCAAAACAAAACATAAGAACTTGAATAACTTTCATAGAAAATTGAAGGTCTTACCTATCAGCAGAAAAATATGTCATAATCACTACTTTTACCCAATTCGCATTCTTAACCTTTTTGATGAAAACCATAATTAAATAAACCTTGAAAATTCTTGCGAATGCATCTTCATGTGCGTTGTACTTCTTGAAAGCATGAGGAAAGACCTAAACTTGTTATGTTGAAAAGTGTGCAACAAGAAATTCTAAATTTAGAGTGTGCTAAAAATAGAACTCCTAAAAATAGCACTTCTAAAAGTAGCAGTTTGGCCAATGATCATTTTGGCCACCTTAGGTGAGAGGTGAAACTGCTAAAAATAGAATCTTCTAAAAATAGCATTTCTGGGTCCCTCCCTATTTTTAGCAGTCCCTGGTCTTACTATATGAAGTAAAAACGAATTTTGTCTTAACGGTAGTTTAAAATATTAATTAATTAATCTCCATGAGTTAATTAATTATGGAAAATTAAACTTGAAGTCTTTGTGAGAACATGCAATTAGTTGTCCCACTGATTGAGGAATCAAGTATGAGTTCTATAATGAGAGGATCAGTTGGCTTAGTTTTACTTATTCAAGTCTAGTTAGATTAATTTAACGAGTTTTTAAATTAATGAGATATAGTTTGTTAATGCTCGAATGCATGTGCCAACTATTATTTCAGATAACTGAGCATTCCCTCATGGATAATTAATGCATGTCAATTCAGACAGAGATGCAGTTGAGATCAGATGTGGGAAATTGTACTATCAGATGCTTGGATATTTCTAGTAAGTATTCCTTGCATGGAGAAGGATTTATTTTCAAGAGAATTACATGATATAGGATATTGGAGGACTTGTGGCCTATATATTGAGGCTTAGGTAGTCTATGATCTTCATCTTTTGATTGTAGAGAGTAGAGGATAGCTCTTGAGCTGATTCTTTTTGTAAACAGAAGAGGATTTCCACTTGACTGATAATATAGATAGGGTTTTTATGCTGGTGCTTTCCCCAGTGATATATATTTTGTGATGGTTGATTATTTCTTGTGATCAGTTATATGTGTTTACGCTTGATGTTTCTCATGAAATCGATTATGCTTTCGCTTAATGTTTTGTAGAACTAGATTAAGTATTATGCTTTAGTACATTGCATATATCAGTTTTATCTACAGGTGTGAAATTTCTACATGGTATAGGAGCACAAGTGATCAAGGAAGAACAATATACAGGCAAGAGAAATTCGAAATTTATTATTTGGGATATAGATCTCAAGTTCTTATCACATCTATTTCACCGATGGCTTTCTATGGTTTGAGGCTTGAGTATGCCCTTGATGGCAACTCAAACTACATAGCTTGGCAGGATCACATGGAGGCAATATTGGAAGATAACGACCTTAAGGACTTCATTGATCAAGAAGTCCATAAGCCTATTGATGCTACTCAACTAGCGAAATGGAAGAAGTGTGTGGCTAGAGCTAGGAGAATCATCCTATAGTGAGTTCGAGATCACATAATTTCTAGCCTCCATGCGAATGAGACTCCACATGCAATGTGGAAAACATTGAAAGATTTATATCAGAATAACAGTGATCAGAGGAAGCTAGCAGTGAAGGACAAACTTCGTAAGATCAAGTACGAAAAGGGTGACACTATCTCTACATTCCTGAAAAAGCTCACCACCTGCAGAGATGAACTTCTGTAGGGGTCATGACTGTTGATGGTGATATGGTGATTCTAGCACTCCTTGGCCTTCTTAAGAGCTGGCATAGCTACCAGGACTCAATGAATGGAAGGGACAAACTACCAGATTGGGAATGACTATGGTCATATTTGATACAGGAGGAGATCAGACGGAGCACCAGGGATGGATCTTCATTAAAACATAATGATGAAGAGAAATTGGCTTTAGCAACTAAAGCTAAGAAATGGAAAGGGAAGGCATCCCAATCCAAGTCTTCTCAAAGTGGGAAGAAGTTTGACAAGTCAAAGGTAAGATGCTTTCATTATCATGAGTTGGGCCATTATGCTACTAATTGTCTAAAGAAGTCCAAGAAAGGTTCCTCCAAGGAATCTGATGGTGAAGCACTAGCTTCACAGTTTGAGTTGGATTTCTCACTTACTGCATGCATGGTTTCATCTAGCATGGGATGTGCTTGGTACCTGGATAGTGGATCCTCTTTCCACATATCAGGTGACAAGAATCTTTTGAGCACTTTGAAGGAGAAGGATCTACAGATACAGATTGAGATGGGCGATAACAGAAAGTAGCGTGTCTCAGGTGAAGGTACGGTTGTGTTTCAGAGGGAGCATGGTTCTCTCCTCACTTTTTCTAATGTTATGTATGTACCAGGGCTGAAAAAGAATCTTGTGTCTATTTCTATGCTCGAGGATAAAGGCTATGATGTAGTCTTTAGTTTCGGAAAGGTTTTCCAAAGGCATATCAGCACTAGACAGACCAAACGGATAGGGATTCAAATTAAGAATCTCTATAAGTTACATGTAGAAGACTGTGCTGCTTTGAGTTCCAAAGTAAAGGTGGTGCATGGCCAAGATATTGGTGAGTTATGCCATAGGAGACTAGGCCAATTGCATCATGGGGCCTTGAAGATCATGCAGCAAATTTCTACGGGATTACCCAAGTGCAAGCTGGAGCAAACAAGCACATGCAAAGGTTGCACCTTGGGTAAGTGTGCAAAAGCTTCCTTTCATGATTGGGATAGTAGAGCACGAGCAATTCTGGAGGGATTTCATTCAAATGTATGTGGGCCCTTCTCTACAACCTCCATGACAAAGCATAGGTACTATGCTATTTTTTTATGATTTTTATCGTAGATGTTGGATTTACTTCATACAAAAGAAGGATCAAACCTTCTTGAAGTTTTGTGTGTTCAAAGCTTTGGCAGAGAAAGAATCAGGGATGAAAGTAAAGGCCTTGCAGATTGATAACATTGGAGAGTATGTTTCCCAGCAGTTTAAAGACTTCTGCGCTTTAGAAGGAATTAAACTGGAACTCACAGCGCCTCATAATGCACAACAGAATGGGGTGGCCAAAAGGAAGAATAGGTCTATTGTGCGAGCAACTCGAGTGATGTTGGATGACCAAGGCCTACCACTTCATCTGTGGGCTGAGGCATGCAATACAGCAGTATATCTTCATAACAGAAGTCCTCATCGTATGTTGGGGATGAAGACAACTATAGAGACTTTTTCGGGGAAGCGACAAAATGTGAGTCACTTCTAAATATTTGGATCACCAGTCTTCTGTCATGTGACCAAAGATGCTCAGAAGAAGCTAGACCCAACAGCTAGTTGGGAATACTTGTGGGGTACACTGGTACACCTCACAACTATCATGTGCTTTTTCTTGCCAGTTAGAGGACCCTAGTGCACAGGGATCTGAAGTTTGATAAGGAGCGAGCCATGCGAGTGTCACTTAAGAGGGAGATCAAGTTGCATGGTGATGATGAGGAACTTTTAGTTCCTAAGTAGGAGGAGCCTCCTGATGATGTGGATCAGCCGCATGCAGAGATTCCAGTAGTGGAGATCACCACTGCTAGGGAGTCTTCCAGAGATGGGTGGAAACGCTCATGGGAAGTTGACAGATTGATGCAGGAAGTGAGAGAGAATGTGGTGTAGCCATCCTCTCAGCACAGATAGAGGAGATCACCTGATAGATACACTGGCTACATGGCCCTGGTTGGGGAGTTTATATCGACCGAGCCTTCTTCTTTTGAGGCGGCAGTACAACAACCAATTTGGGTGGATGTGATGGTAGAAGAGTATGATTCTATCATGGGGAACAGTGTGTGGGATGTTGTCCCTAGATTGGGGACAAGTCAGTGGTTACTTCTCGATGGCTTTAAAAGGTAAAGCATGCAACTGATGGTAGTATTGAGAAACACAAGGCAAGGTTTGTTGCCCATGGTTTCTCACAGCTGGAGAGGATTGACTATGATGAGACCTTTGCTCCTGTTGCAAGGTACTCATCGATCGGATCGATTCTAGCACTATCAACACAGATGGGTTGGAAGATCGATCAGATGGATGTGAAGATAGCTTTTCTCAATGGGGAAATTGAGGAAGAGGTATACATAGAGCAGCCTGAGGAATTTGAGACCTTCGATCATGAGTCACATGTGTGCTGGCTCAAGCAAGCATTGTATGGGCTGAAGCAAGCACCCCGTGTTTGGTATACCAGGATCAACAACTATTTCACTAGGTTGGGCTTCACCAAGAGTGAAGCGGATGTGAACCTCTATCACATCATGCTCGAAGGTAAGCTATTGATTATTGTACTTTATGTCAATGATCTAATTTTGATAAATGATGATTGGTTGATCAAATCTTGCAAGGAGGACCTTGCAAGAGAGTTTGAGATGAAGGACATGGGCCTCATGCACTACTTTCTAGGCATGGTGGTGTGGTAGAGAGATGGGGAAGTATTTGTGTCTCAAGGAAAGTATTTGTGTCTCAATGGGATACTTAGGTGCTTGCACATGGAGATGTGAAAGCCCATGGAGACTCCTCTAACATGTATCTGGAGGAAGGAGGATGCTACTTCAGGTGAGCTAGTAGCTGCTACTATTTATCGGTAGCTTGTGGGTTCACTTATGTATCTAGTGAACACATGACCAGATTTGTGCTTTGCGATGAACCAGCTGACTCAAGCTATGGTTCAAACAACCAAGTTATTTTGGAAGGTAGCAAAGCATGTGCTGAGATATCTCAGAGGCACTACATAGTATGGATTATGGTATAGGTGGTCAGAGGGAGTGAAGCTCCAAGGCTTCACGGATGCATATTGGGCAGGTAGTCCATCGGACAGAAAGAGCACTTCTGGAGGAATCTTCAACCTTGGGTCAGTTGTGGTTTCTTGGTATAGCAGGAAACAGAGATGAGTTGTAGTTAGCTCAGTGGAGGCTGAATACATGGCTGCTAGTTAGGCTGCATGTGAGACCATCTGGATGCAGAAGATTCTAGTGGGATTGTTTGGTTAGATGATGGATCCTACCGTGATATATTGTGATAATCAGAGTTTCATTAAACTCTCTGAGAATCCAGTGTTTCATGATAGGTCCAAGCATATAGATATCTGCTATCATCATCTACGGATTGTGTGGTCAATAAGATCATGATGTTGCTATACATTTCGACCGAGGAACATGATGCAAATATTTTGACAAAGGCATTGTCAAAGGGCAAGTTTGAGTTCCATAGAGACAGGATCGGGGTTGCTGGTAATCCTTTTCTTGTTGAGAAGGAGTGTTGAAAAGTGTGCAACAAGAAATGCTAAATTTAGAATGTGCTAAAAATAGAACTCCTAAAAATAGCACTTCTAAAAATAGCAGTTTGGCGAATGAGCATTTTGGCCACCTTGGGTGAGAGGTGAAACTGCTAAAAATAGAATCTTCTAAAAATAGCATTTCTGGGTCCCTTCCTATTTTTAACAGTCCCTAGTCTAACTATAAGAAGTAAAAATGAATTTAGTCTTAATAGCAATTTAAAATAATAATTAATTAATCCCCATGAGTTAATTAATTATGGAAAATTAAATTTGAAGTCTTTGTGAGAACATGCAATTAGTTGTCTCACTGATTGAGGAATTTATCCTTGATTTTCTCCACTAATTGAGGAATCAAGTATAAGTTCTATAATAAGAGGATCAGTTGACTTAGTTTTACTTAGTGAAGTCCAGTTAGATTAATTTAACAAGCTGTTAAATTAATGAGATATAGTTTGTTAATGCTTGCATGAATGTGACAACTATTAATTCAGATAATTGAGCATTCCCTCATGGATAACTAATGCCTGTCAGTTCAGACAGAGACCTAGTTGAGATCAGATGAGGGACAATTACTATCAAATGCTTGGATATTTCTAGTAAGTATTCCTTGCATGGAGAAGGATTTATTTCCAAAAGAATTACGTGATATAGGAGATTGGAGGACTTGTGGCCTATATATTAAGGCCTAGGTACTCTATGATCTTCATCTTTTGATTGCAGAAAGTACAAGATAGCTCTTGAGCTGATTCTTTTTGTAAACAAACGAGGATTTCCACTTGATTGATAATACAGATAGGAGTTTTATGCTAGTGCTTTCCCGAGTGATATATCTTGTGTTATGGTTGATTATTTCTCTTGATCAGTTATATGTGTTTATGCTTGATGTTGCTCATGAAATTGATTATGCTTCAGCTTAATATTTTGTAGAACTATATCAAGTATTATGCTTTAGTACATTGCATATATCAGTTTGATCTACAGGTGTGAAATTTCTACATGTTATTTGCGATGAAGCTTTCCAAGTAGGATTTCTCCAACCATTCAACGATTGGATCGTAAAATTCTAAATAGTCCTCTCAAGAACCTTGAAATCTTTGGAAAGATGAATTTTTAATTAAAAGCGTGGGCTCAAGATGGGAATATTGTGAGGGAAAATGGTTTTGATCATATTCAGCAGGCATGCCACGATAGTGAGGACCTGACATAACCATCAAATAAGGATGAAGTTCCTCAACTACTTGACAAATACCTGAATACTAAGATGTTAAACCATAAAGATCAAAGGATGTAACACAACTTTCATTTGATGTGTTGATGAGAAAATTGTAAGCTGAATGATAGTCATTAGAGCAAGAATGATCATCAAGTGGATTGATTAAAACATCAAATTCTTGATTTTTACTTATAAAATATAAATCAAAATGAACAACTATACAAATTCTCTTAATAACAAAATCAACTTCCTCGCATGTCGAATGTGTCAAATTGTTTTCCTGTAACTGGTGACAATTTTAAAGGCATCGCAATCATTGAAAGAATTGAAAAAGAATGCTAGTATAATGAACATATGAAACCAGTCATGATATAATGGATGAATAAGAGGAACCTGATTCAACAAATAGCTGAAGCACTTGCTAGCACTTAAGAGGATTTCTGGTGTCATGAAGGAATTCACAAGAAAAACTAGGAGTTGATTATTCGCCATAAAACTCAACATATATGAATTTTTCATCCAAAGGTGATATTCAAATTGATCAACTTTGTGATTCCGCACATTTATGAAATGTATATATGATGAGCGTCGGTATTGCAACAAGAATGCTGCAACTCCGAAGGCTACCAACTTTAATTAGCAACCCAGGGTTCGTACAAACTTAAGAGGTATCGACACTATATGTGCAACATACAATGTGTCCTTCCTTTGTTGTCATGATGTAATGGAGTTCATGTATTGAAGTCAAATCCTAAACTAATTGCAGAAAATTAAATGTTTGAAATGGAACCTTAACCTATTGCAAGAAAGAAAGTACAAGCAAAAAAACCTATTCTAATTGCATAAAGATCATGAACTAAATGTAAAAGAAACCTAGCTTAACCATATTTATCACATGTGATGATTTAAAGTAACTGAGCATGAAATCTGATCCAGAGAGTACTAACTATTGTGTGCATGTGTAAATATAAAACAACTCATTTTTAAAATCTTTTTTCTTTAAAAATGCAAATGCTAACATTTCCTTGATCTTTGGCAAGGGAGATAGGTGTGGAGCAAGAGGGGTACAATGATTTTGGTGGCTTGGAGGTCAAGTAGGGGCCTAATCCCAACTTCAATGATGATTTTTCTCAATTTGGGCTCAAAATAGGCTGCTACAGGATTTTCTACATGATCTACTAGTTCTCCTACAAGATCCCTTAGTTCTCCTACAAGATCCCCTGTTTTAATACATGATATTACAAATTTACTATACGAAATTATAATTCATCGAATGACAAAGGAGATCAAATCCAAATTGGATGGGACAATTTTTTTTTATTGACTAGGATGTCTTAGGTCTCCATTCCAAGTGGAATCACTCAAAAATACCTCTGTTAACCCATGCTAAAAAAATAGCAGAAAATTACTGGCCTAAAAAATCAGAAATTTGAGAACTAGTGAGCTAGTAAATCCATCAAATTCCTAACATAATCAAGTGAAAATGTAGTGGGGTAATTTTTGTTATGAACTATAATGTTTCTCAAATCGATTGAATCTCATTAGCATGCTCTAAAAAATAGCAGAAATTTCCTATTCTTTGCCACAAAGGAGTTCCAGAAATCTAGATTTGGGAATAAGAAAGCTAATCCAAGTAAATCAATGATTACTACAACCTTACAAAGATTTTCCAAGGATGAAATGATTCTCGTGATCCTGAAAAATAACTTACATAAACCATTTAACCCAATCCTACCACAAGAAATCATAAATACTAAATGTAGAAATAGAAAGAAAAAAAAACAAAAGATGCATGTGAATAAGAAGTGAAAAGAAGGAAAGAAAATTATACAAAAGGGCTCTGAGGCTCTTGGGATGGCCAAACCCAAGGAAACTTAGAGACCTATGGAGGATAAAAAGATTTAGACGCTGAAAATGACACCAATCTTCATTATTTTCATAAATACAATTACATCCCTGCAAGAAAATACAATGGAGCTGCAGAAATACGAGTTCTCTCCATAAGAAGACTAATAAAAATCTCCCCCTCGAGGAAAATTCGACTTGTTGTTTATAATAAATGTTTAGGAATCATTCCCCATTAAAGGAGGAAGCTTTCCCCACCAAAATCCCTTAATTAGTGGATCTGGTCCCCAATCCTAGGAATCTACATTATATGGTAGGGAACACATTCCTAGATTTTCTCAATCATTGGAGTTCCACAAGTTGTGCCATAATTCCATAATGTCTTTTTCATTTATTATTTATTATCGATCCTCCTGTAGTAGGGAGAAAGTCCCTAAATTATCTCCTCCTCCAAATCTTCATAATCTGTCCAATATTCTCATAATATTCCACAAAAATAAATAATATTAGGCACAAATATGCAATTATTCATAAACCTTCCTAGTGAATATATTAATGTTAAAAATACATTATCTAATGCAATAAGAGAGCTTTAATATGTTGAAGGATGGTTAGATGGACCTTAATTTATGTTTAATTTATAGGCATGGGCCTTAATTTATGTCTAATTTAGAGGCCCATCATACCCCCCTACTGAAAGTGTTGCTCATCCTCTGAGCAACTTAGTGACCTCATTGTGCGTCATTCATGGCCCTGGTGGCCTCTCTCTTGTGCATTAAGAATCTTAGTTGTATGTTCTGCAAGGACAAGCCCAAAAACATATTTGTGCAAAGAAAAATCCTTGTTTCTTGAGACCAATAGTTTGCTTTCTTCCCCTTATTCAAGAGTGTTATTGAATATTTTTGAGTTTGGCAAAGTCTTGCACATCCTTTTCAACCTTCTACTACCTTGTTCCACCATTTGGAAACCTCTGAAACCTTCAAAATGTCTTTAGATGAGAATTAGGACATCCTGTAGTAGTTCCTATCAAAACTACATGAAACCTACAAGAAACCTAAAGGAAACCCTTTTTGAGCATAAATGATAGTCTAAGCTTAGGATAGGCCCTCAACTTGACTCCCATGCCTTTCTCTCATTTCTATAACATCTTTTAGTCCTTGAAAAAAAGCTAAAAATAGATTAGAGACCTCTTCGAAAGTCTCTTTTCATCACTACAGTTTGAGTTTTTTTTTTATGGTGGATGCCTCATTTATTTTTGTTTCCTTCTTCTTCTCTCTTGTGGCCTAGACGGTTGCCTAATGGCCTTGGAGTTCTCTGTTTTGATTAGGTCTCTCTTAGGCACTGTCATTTTGGGTTTTAACACAATATTTTTTATTTCTTCCTTCTTGTAGCAACATTCTACCTTCCTGTAGTAGTCATTCCTTATTCCTTAAAAGTATTCTAACTATATGGGAGTGATGATAGGGTTTGCTCTTTAAATTATGAAATGGTATGGATTAATGATGGATAGATAGTGAATATGAAGTGGATGGAGGGCTTGGAGTGCTGTGGTGACTTGGCCTTTGCAAAAATTTATTCTTTTAACTCTTGTCCTCATTCCTTGAAATCATCATCCTTCATAATTTGACTTTTCAACATTGCATGAGTGAAGGAGTGAGTAGCAATTAACTAGTTGAAGGCGATTGAAACTGTGGATCCATCCTTAGCTTATAAAACCTCATCTCTCATGCATTGACAACAAATTTATACTCATAATATGCTCAAGAGAAGAGGTCAAGAATATTGCATACCTCTGCCTACCTGATGGTTGTTGGAGAGACATGCATGCTCCTGCTGAGTTGATGTTGTTGTGATTCTCATGACTCAGGTACATATTCTTGAGTACCTTTTTCTTTTTTGTTGATCTTATTTTGTTGATGGGTTGTCTTCTTATTGATGTGCAGGTGATGTCTTCCTATGTTTGTTGGTGATCCTTTTTGCTGTTGTTGAGCTCTGGAGGAGCTTCTTCATCCTTGGAGTCCTTGTTCTGAAGATGGCTATAAGCTAGGTGGTTTCCTTTGTGGGATAGGCTACTACAAGATACCTACAACATATATTGTAGCTGCCTCTCCCCTAAAATTTCATACTTTATCTCAACTTTAAAGCATAAGGGATGTTGAAATGAGTGGAGAAGGGTGATAGGGAATGGTAGGTGAGATATGTCTCTGGGTATTGTTCCTCTTTCCCTCTTCTTTCTCTCTTCTGCTTGTTTTCTTTTTTCTTTTTGTAATCTGTAATTTTTTTTTCAATTGGTTTCTTTATTGGATGCAGGGATGACATGGTGATGAAAGGAATGGCTATGATGTGGTGGAGTAAATGGTTTTTCATCCAAACAAATGCTTATGTCATCCCATTACTCTCAGACTACTTTTCTTGGGATTTTCAAGGTCACTATAATTCCTAAAGGGAACTCCTGTAGGTTTACAAGGAATCTTGTAGAAAACACAAAGTTTGTGTAAGATGAGCTAGAGGGGTTTATAAGTGGAAGAATAGGTAAATAGTGGAAGATATGAGGTGTGTGGATTGAAACATGGCTCTTGTAGGTCTTTCTATCCCTCTTATGTTGTGCTTATCCTCCTCTTACTGACCTGCAAAACAAAATTTCCTTTTTTTTTCTTATCTCTTTTTTTTTAAACAACTAGTCTACCTCCAAGGAGGTTTTCATCATAGTTTCATGCCCTAGGCACCTCAAAAGAGGTTTTCACCCAGAGGTCCTTTTTTCTTTTTCTTTTTTCATGTAAGGCAAAGTGGAATTTGAAGATGGATTTTGGTTAGATGGAGTGGATGAGTGATGAAAGTGGTTTTGGGTGACCTATATCAACCTTCCCTAAATAAAAACTGACCTTTTGAACCACTTTTCCAATCATATTTCTTCTTGTATCTTCTTCTCGGCCTTCTTGTAGATTTTCAGAACTTCCTGTAGTACTACTGGAAAGTCCTATAGTAATTCAGGACAACGTCTTTTAGAAGACTTGTTTTTTCCATATCTCCCAAACGGTAGAATGGATTGACCTAAAACATTATGAGCATGTTGCCATCATCATTATTCACCTCCCTATAAAAAAAATTTGGTCAATGGATGCATGGATCTCGAGAAAAACTAAAAATGACTAAAGGTAATGGAGGTAGATTTCTTGGAAACCATGCTTTAGAATTTGTTGAAATTTCTTGGGAATATTACCATCATCCATGGGTATTGCCCCATGAAACTGTTTTTTAAATGGATGCATGGATATCGAGAAAATGCAAAAATGGTTGTAGGTGATGGAGATTGGTTTCTCGAAAAATATGCACTAGAATTTGCAGAAATTGCTTAAGCATGTTACCATCATCCACATGCATCTCCCCTTGAAACATATTGGAAAATGGATGCATGGTTTGAAGTTATGGAAAAAACAAATTTCTGCTCTATATATTTTTGTTTCCTGTAGTAAAACAAATCCTTCTTGTAGTCTTTTAGGACAACAAGAAAATTGAATGGGAAAAACTTGAGAATGACAAGTGGATGGTGGAAATAGATGAGGGTGAAGAATTGACATGGCCTTGACCTTGTTGGAGTATTTGAGCAAAGGAGAAGAAAGTCAAAATTTGACTTCTTTTGACTAGGTTTGACTTATTTTTTTCTTTCTTTGGTGGAAAATTGTTTTTGTTCCTTGTAGATGTTGGAGAGCACCTACATTCATCAAAGAGATACATGGAGAAAATATATTTTATTTTTCCTTCTTTTTTTTTTCTTCTAGGACTACTAGCTGCCTCAAGCAGGTTTTCAACTAGTAGGTATGCCTAGTTGTCTCAAAGGAGGTTTTCACCTAGGATCTTTTTTTTTCTCTTTTCTTCTTTTTTCCAAACCCATTGACCACCTCACAACCTCATGGAGGTTTTTGATCAATAAGCCAAACACAGGGGCCTCCAAGGAGGTTTTCGCCTGATATTTCTATTTATTTTTTTCTTATTTTTCATTTTTTTTCTTTTTTTACCCTAGCCTACTTGAAAAACAAAATCACTTTCAATTATAAGAATACTTCCAATGGATCCATGTTCACATTAAGAGGATAGAAAAAATGAAGTGTAGGCTTGAAATGTATGCTTTGACATGTACCTGGATTTCAGAGACCAAATGATTTGACTTTGAAAGGATCAAGCATAGTTGAAGAAGAGATGATGCTCCATCTTGTTGATTTTCTGGAACCAAACCTCAACATAACTTTGATGTCCTTGGCTTTATTGCTTATCTGGATCATTCTTCATGTCTTCTTCTACCATGACATTCAAATATTCTTCTTTTTTCTGATTGTTCTCTTGAATACATGGAGGATTTTCTGGTAACTATTGATTGATTTCAGGGACATCTATTCTTCTGCTTCTCAGATTGTATTGTTTGTGGACTCATAGATTGTTGTGTCATATCCCTCCCTAAAATCAAATGACTCACCTGACTGTGTTTGGAATTTTTCAAGAGTATGAGCTTCTTCGTCTTCTTGGGTTAGGAAAACCTCTTGTTCATTCTTGAGGCCAATTAGGTTGATTTGAGTGTCTTCCGGTGGTTCCTCGGAAGTTGAGGCTTCAGCAAAACTTTCTTGAAATGGGGGCCTAACATTTTAATTAGGTCCAGACTTTCTAATGTTAAGGTTCTGATTCTTCCTAAAGTTTGGATTTCTTGCAGTATTGGGTTGGCCATCCCAAGAGGACTTCCTCTCAATGGTTTCTACTCTATCCCCAAGTCTGTCCATTCCTTTAATGATAGCATCTAATTTTAGTTCAAAGGAAGATGGTTCTTCTATGAAAGGTATCCTTCTTTCAGCTCTAGCCCGAGCTCGCTTAGAAATCAGGTTAGCCTCTACACTTACAACTATACTCTATATTTCCTCAAGGTCTCTAGGAGATCTTTCCCTAAGTTGATATGTCATATCAGAGTCAAATGCATCAGGGAATTTAATTAGGGCTAAATCAGGAGGAGGTCTAAGATTTTGGGGAATAGCGTTGTAAACACTATTGAATCTAGTGCAGTAATCTTGAACAATTTCTTGTGCACCTCTTTTCAAGCCTTCATATTCTGATAGAATGTGCAGAGGGTCTTTCTTCTTTTCTCATTTGTTTAAGAAGGTCTGTTAAAGAGCTTGAGGATCATTTATATTGTTTGCAGGAAGGGCACTAAACCAAGTCCTTACATCTCCAGTTAAGCTTTGAACAAAAATTCTCATTCTAACATCATCATCATCAACTTCATATATTTCAAAATAATCTGTCATTTTCTTAGTATGTTGTTGAGCTATATATGATCCTGTACCATCAAAAGGGGTGATTTTTCTTTGATAGTCTCGGGGCATAACCCCTAAGTTGGTAGGCAAGTTGAGAGGAGCATATATGTTTGCCATGTTAATGGGGATATGTGTGATAACTGGTGCAGTAGGAACAACAACACGGATAGGAACAATGGATGGAAGAGTGGAAGGAGTAACTTGTGGTTGAGAAAAGTGAGGTGGTGATGAAGAACTTGGGGAAGAGGTAGTAACCGCAAGAAAACTTGGTGTTTTCTCAGAGGTAAGCTCAGGTCGGACTGAGTTCTGCAAGTGTCTGTCAAGATGTGGAGTAACAACTCCTAGCTGTAGATTTTCAATGAATATCGGATCTTGAGCTATATGGGTTAAACTAGATTCGGAAAAGGTCTCAAATGAAGGGTTTTCAAAGTAGTTAACAACAGGTTCGTTTTCAAAGTGAATTGAGCTCACAGGATAGGATTTTGATCTAGATTAAGGCTGAGAAGTAGTAAAATCTTCTAGGCTTTGTTTTCTTCTAAATATTTTAGGAATTAGATTAGGATTTTCAAGCACTGGCGGTGGATTTGGGTCAGGATGTGACCTAGTGTAATGAATCCTTTCCGAAGCCAGGCTTCTAAGTGTATTTTTGGTTTTTCTGAAATAGGTTTGATAATACAACTTTAAGAGCTTTCTTTAAGACACTTGAGATATGACAATTGTGAACTTTTCTTAAAGACTTACAAGGAAGGGACTGATCAGATATTTGAAACTAATTGCCCAATCTATAAGCTAGACCAGAGATAGACTGAAGTAGCATTTATTTACTTTTACCATTGCAAAGAAAAGGAATTTCAAAGGATCCCTGGCTAACTTCAGGCTCTGTCTGTAACTTATAAAGTAGATAGTAGTAACATACGAATTATTTAGGTCCCCAGTGGAGTCATCAATGATGTTATCACTTAGGTTGTTCCCTAAGAAAGTTGTAAGAAAGGGAATACATCCGAGGTAACCACAGACCAATATTTTAGACACAGATTCTAGCCAATCTACATCCAAAGAGGGCTCTCTCTTTATGATTTAACTTTGTTTTGAAATATGTTAGGCTAGTTATGATTTTCAAGGGTTTTGTTTGTTTATTGGATGGTGAGATTCAGTAAAACAGAGGTATAAATCTGAGAAGTTCAGTCCATTGGGCTAATGGAGTCTATGAATATGGATTGCTGGATATGGTTTTGTAATAGAGGATGGCACTATAGAGCAAGTTAATCACACATGAAGTAATTTTAAAGGCTGGAATCAGATGGAATGGACTCTAAGGGATGAAGGGAAATTAAGAATCCTTCATCATATAGACAGAGGGAAAGTGAATGATTACAACTAAGGAGTAGTTAATAATTCCTTAGCAAATAATCAAAATGATAGAATCAATGGAAACAAGAGCAATTAAGAATTCACTGTTTATACTTAATTCTGAAGAAAACACAGAGAATAACAAAGACTAAAAATAGAGTGTAGTTAAAAAAATTCAGAGTTAATCTTTCTCTTTATTATTCAGACTATGAAACACAAATGACATAATAGACAAGAAAACTATAAAAATAGGAGATTTAAGTGTTGTGGGATAAACTCCCCTAGGGTCTTGGGTGAATACCCTAGCAGACTGAATGTTATCTATGCAAAGAAACACACATTCCATGCAATCATAACATAAATATCAAAACATGAAGAAGATCTATATGAGGAACAAAGACATGTGTTTCTTTTATTATAGACAAAGAAAGTACAGAAAAGGAACAATTTCACCTGAGTCGTCCTTTCGTAGGCTCCAAGCGGAATCATCTCTCGGATTCGTCCAATCTCAAGCCTTTAACAAACTCCTTCCATGACTTACTCCATGATCTCTCAAGTAGTATGAAATCATCAACACACACAAGGAAACAAGGGTTTCCTATAGAATGGGGGAAGCGCAGAAGGCACAAGGATCTTCAGACCTGGTCAGAGAAATCTCAGCATAGCAATCTTTCTCTCTCTTCTCTCCTCCCTTTGGCCTTCCCATAGAAGCCTTTTTATACTTCTCCCAAAGTAGTTTTTTAGTTGGGAATTCATTGGGAACAATTGGGCCACGGGCACTAACAGGTGATCAACAGGTAAAACCCGTGATCTCCGCCCGAAATTAAGGAGATTTATTTTTTTTAAGTGTTTTTATACATATACACGGGTTGGGTATACACAGACCCACGTATACAAGCGCTTAGCTTAGGGAAATGTCGCGTATAGGGAAAAAACACTTCTTTTTTAAATTTGGGACCAGGTCTGGAAGGAGGGGTTTCCCTAGGCCATGAGTGTAGCTTCACAAACCTCAAAAGTGAGATTTGGAGCTATAATAATAAGGGTAGTCATTGATGCATAGTTTGATTCAAGAATTCTATAACAAGTCCTCTGTTATCAATTCCGCATCCAGAGAGTCCAACAAAAATGATTCCAACAGCTTTTGTATTCAGAAAATTTCAATATTACAGCGCAGTCTAAGGTATGCATCACTAACCCCAAATACTTCAAATGGGGAGGTATTTATATAAAATATGTTTAAAAAATATCTGACAGAGATAATATATAGTGATGAGTTATTGCTTTTACAAGAGATGGAGACACGTATTCTTGAAAACAGGGAAGAAATAAATGATGTTGTGCTTGATGCTCCACTTGGTCAGATGTGCTAGCTGTAGCCCCTGTAAGTCAGTATTTAGCTGTTTTCCACTAACATTGTGTGCTATTCACTGTGGCAGGTTCAGGTGTCTTTAATTCTGACGTGATATTATTTGACTTATATGGTCTTCGTTTAAAACGCTAATTTTATACGTGGGCCCTCACGTCGTAACCCTCCGCCATCTCCATTGAGCGCCAACCATTAGATCTGGGCCCGCGCGTCCAACGGCCCATGATCATATTGTGAGGCCCTCTGCCGCTGATGTTTAGTGCCCAGGGAGTTAGTGATATTACCATTGTACCGGGGACATGCGGCACCTTCCCGCTATGCTCGCGGCCCCTCTGCCCAAAACCATTTCAGTTCATAAGCGGTGTGGGCCAATATAGCTTACCGCCCTTCCGTTAACCCTGTCCGCTGATGTCATCACCACGTCACCTCCAGATCAGCGTCCCATACCCCTGCGTCATGACAAAACGTCACATCCCAATGATGTCATCCGACCGAAAAGTGCCAAAAAGCCCCGCAAAGCCAATTTTTTTTAAAAACTCGTGAAAATGTCATTTTCGCCCATTTTCATTCATTTTTTCCGTGAAACTATTGCATGCAAACTATGTCCAAGCAAATGCAGAAGCGTCCAATCCACCACCCGACCAAGCAAAGTCCAGCATCCTTCTTCGCAACTCGTCGATCAACCTGCAAATTACACTAGTTTGCCTCCAAAATACAGGTATTTACCCCGTCCCACCTCCCGAATCTATATTTTTGGTTTTCCTCTGTAAATTATAGCTATAAGAGCCAAATTCAAGCTAAAGCAGTCCATAATTGCCATACCAAGACATCCAAAACTGCTCTTTTTCTCGTTTTTCCCACAGAAACTTGACCTCCAGTTAAGAACACAGTAAACAAACATGGAAGCCCCTTGTGGCCCTCAATGTCGCGCCCCTCGATGCACCTCACAAAGACTAGGACTGGTTACCCTTGGCTGACAGAGACTTTCAGATTAAAGATCTATCTGGTGACATGAACCACCTCCAGGCATTCTGCAGAGTTAGGAATAGTCATCTCAGTAGCTCTGACATCTATGGAATATGGGAATCCAATCTCCCTAGGTATTACCTCCCCTCAGTCAATGTCTTCCCAGATATTATCCACCATTGTTGTGCCAATTATGACCCTATCACCAAAACAGTTATAACCCCATACCAAACTGTCCTCTTTTACATAATTGTTGAATCTATCAATGAGATGTTACACTTCAAACCTACTCAACCTCTGGCTCCTCTTTCCATGGGATTTTTGCTGGAGTGAGGCTCTCAATTGCCCCAATCAGAGATAAACCGTATTGCACGAAAGTTCATGAGGCCAGATCGCCAACCCCAAGGCCCACCTCCATATTTGCATGTCTGGTTCAATGAAATAGGAAAAATCATAGTTGATATGATATCCTTCATATTGGGATTCAAAACCAGTGAATTTGTTGATGAGACCACCTTAGTTTTTTTGTTCATGTTTACTCCAAGACAGCCCCCTGTTGTCAAATATGACTATGGTACTTTCATTGCCAACAAAATCCATGACCAATTCATGGGTCTAGACAGAGAAGGATTCTTCAAGTATACATCTTATATATATCATCTTTTTCTGTATTATCAACCAGACATTTTTCATTTCCCATCAGAAAATTAGATTCCAAAGGAGAGAGGAGGTCTGTGATCTTTTGGACCTTAGTCTTCCACAATGTACATGAACCCCTTATAGCCATTGTGAATTCATTGACTTGTTCATACATCCAACCACCACCTTATTGGGAGGAGCTCCTCCTCCTAGACTCTCTGCTGATATAAAGAGGATTTTACAGCTTTCCAGACAATACAAGATAGGTGACTAGTACCTATACCAGAATCACACCAAAATCAGAATATATGGCTATGAGTTGTGCCCTTATAAGCTTCCCAAATATGTGCCTATGAGACTATTTGCAGTGGAGTATTTCAGGCAACTTATCAATGTAAATTTAACTCACTTTTGCAATGTAAAGAAAAAGGATTAGCTGAGAATAAGAAACCAGTTAGGCCCTTTTATCATTAACAAGAGGGAAGCATGGGAAAATGTTGATAGGATATTGGGGGAAGAAATTAAATTGAACAAAAGTTTCTAGTGGGTACCATATCACCCAAATAGCTTTATAAGTGACAGAAAAGTAAAAAATAGGCTATCCGCCTATAAACATTTTAGGATCCCTGAAATTGAGCAGTTTTCTAATGAAGATGAGTGGGTAAAGTGTACATTAGTAGCGGGCCAATGGACATTGCTTTTGCAAAAGAAATCCATGATTTTTTGGTCATATATCTAGATGACCTTACCTGCGCTCTACAAAACAGATCAGCAACACCTAGATCATTTGAGACAAGTGTTTCTAATATGCAGAAAGTATGGCATTTCTTTAAACCCTAAGAAGTCATTGCTTGGGCTAGAAGAAGGCAAATTGTTGAGCCACATAATCTCCAAAGAAGGCATTAGAATTGATCCAGATAGAATACAAGCCATTCTGTAAGTTCCTCACCCTAGAAATATCAAAGAACTTCAAGCCTTCCTTAGCAAGATCAACTTCCTAAGGAGATTCACACCCAATCTGGCTGAATTAATCAGACTACTGAATAACATGTTAAAAAAGGATTCCAAGGTCAAATGGACAGTAGAAGCCAAACAAGCATTTGAAGAAATCAAAATGGCTTTAACTAGAACACCAATCCTTACAAGTCCAAAATTTGATAGGGATTTCATAGTATTTCATTTGCATCAGAACACACCATTGCTGTTGTTTTACTTCAAAAAGATGATCAAGGATGTGGAAAACCCATAGCCTTTTTTAGTAAATCACTTAGAGATGCATCGCTTAAATATCAAATCATGGAAAAACAGGCTTATGCACTTGTAAAATCTATTAAGGACTTCAGAGTTTATATCTTATACTCTCATGTAATAGCTTATGTGCCAAGTACTGTTGTCAAAGATATCCTAACTCAGGAAGGAATTGAAGGCAAATGTGGCAAATGGATAGCCAATATTTTGGAATATGACATTGAAATAAAACCAAAAAAGCTGATAAAGGGACAAGGATTAGAAAAACTCATGGCTGAAACCAATTTCCAAGCCCTTGATATCAATGAACTGGATAATGAACAGGATATGGCAACTCCACAGATCAATCAAGCCTTCCTAGAATCACCTTGGTATGCTGACATAATTCACCTATTATCAAACCTACAGGCTCCTCCAGGGTTATTCAGAACAAAGAAAAGATTTATGAAAATGAAAGCTTCAAAGTATTTTATTTTAGATAATGCTTTAAATCATGAGGGTATTTTATTAAATTGTTTAATAAGAGATGAAGTTGACAAAGTGCTCAAAGAATTTCATGCAGGGGACTGTGGTGGACATATTTACTGGAAATCAACTGCTGATAAATTCCTAAGAGCTGGATTTTATTGACCCACCCTGTTTGCTGATGTGAAGAAATTTGTTACCACTTGCCATAAATGTCAAATTTTTGAAGGCAAGAGGAAGCTTTTGCCTCTACCCCTTAAGCCAATTTCAACTGAGAAACCCTTTCAACAATGGGGTTTGGACTTTATTGGTGAGATCCATCCTCGATCTTCTGGCCAGCATAAATGGATCCTCACTGCCACATATTATTTCACCAAGTGGATAGAAGCCATTCCTACCAGGAAAGCCAATGATACAGTGATCATAGAATTTTTGGAAACCAACATAATGTCCCAGTTTGGCTGCCCTAAAAAAATCATAACTGACAACGCTGCAGCTTTCAAATCCAAGAAAATGATAAGTTTTTGTCTTAAATACCATATCACCTTAGGCCACTCCATAGCTTATTACCCTCAGGGTAATGGCCTAGCCGAATCTTCCAATAAAAGCCTGATCAATATTATTAAGAAATTGTTGGAAGAGAACAAGAAAAATTGGCACAAGAAGCTTACAAATGCACTATGGGCAGACACACTGACTACAAAGAGATCCATTAAGAACAAGCCCCTATGAATTGGTTTATGGCATGGAGGCTATTTTTCCTTCATCTTTAGGAGTCCCTGTGATGAAGTTGCTATAAGAAGTTTAGGCAGAACCCAATGATATCCAGAGAAGAGTAAATCAAACCATTCATTTGCAGCAGACCAGAGAGGAAGTATATCAAAGATCTCAAGTACTACAAGAAAAGCTCAAAAAGATATTTGATAAAAGGACAAAGGCAGAAGATTTCTATATGGGAGACAAATTTTTAAAGTGGGATTTAGGAGAGAAGATAAAGGAAAGCATGGGAAGTTTGACTTCCTATGGAAGGGACCTTATATTATCCAAGCCTTGCAAGGGAATAATACATATTTCTTGGGAAACCTAGATGGCATGGAAGCAGAAGAAGGGTCAGTTAATGGTCGGATGCTGAAACACTATTTTGATCAAAATATTTGAAAGCATTCTTGTATCATTATGTACATACTATATCCTTAGTTTTATTTTAGTTTAGATTGGATAGCAAAATTGTTGAAGTTGAAGCCTGAAGAGAAGGCCCTAAGCTTCACAAGTTTGACTGTCATACATATTAATAAAGCAACCAGCAGAAGGAAATTTCATACCACAATCAATGTTATGGAGAAGATTGTCTGACCTACTATTCTTTACTTTCCACCAAGGAAAGACATCCCCAAGTGGAGCCACTATTAGGTTCCTATAGCAATAGGTGTCATATTTCATGATTGGCATTGATGAGGTCTCTAATATGTTCATACCTTTTCTGGTTGCAAAGGTTTTCCATATTGACAAAAAAATCAAAAATTAAAAATGTGAAGATGGTATGCCCTAAAAGAAAAATCAAAGGGCAAGAAAAATGAAATGACAAAAAAAGTGAAAGAAATGAACCACAAACAAAAGACCATGAAAGTGTGCAAATCCAAAATGCCACTACTATTCTATTTTTACAATGATCTAATGGTGTGTAGACCATTGATTCATGCCACCAATGATGAATGGCCAAACAGCTTAATCTTGGCCAGTTCATGTTTCAATTTACCATTTTTTAGAGATAGAGAATAAAACCTATCCAAACTGTTCAATCTTGGCAGGTAAGTAGATAGATAGAGAAGCAAAGGAGCTCAACAATTCAATCTGAGCCCTTGGAAGAAATAAGTGTAGATTTAGGTAGGATTACAATGAAAAGAAAAGAAAATGGTGAGGGTTTGCCAGTTCAAATGCACCCAAAGAAAAAGGAAGAAAAAAGGTTAGGTATAATAGGTTGGGTAGGCAGTTTGGTGTTGCAGAAGCATGCTTATGATTAATTTTTACCCTTAAAAATGTTCATCTTATGGATATCATAAGTACCATGGCAACTGTTTGGTTACAAATCAAGTGAGACATGTCTAACATCACTTCACACTTCTCCCAAAATCACTTACTAACCCCCCCCAAGGATTTAGTAAGTGATTTTGGGAGAAGTGTGAAGCGATGTTAGACATGTCTCACTTGATTTGTAACCAAAAAGTTGCCATGGCACTTATGATATCCATAAGATGAACATTTTTAAGGGTAAAAATTAATCATAAGCATGCTTCTGCAACACCAAACTGCCTACCCAACCTATTATACCTAACCTTTTTTCTTCCTTTTTCTTTGGGTGCATTTGAACTGGCAAACCCTCACCATTTTCTTTTCTTTTCATTGTAATCCTACCTAAATCTACACTTATTTCTTGCAAGGGCTCAAATTGAACTGTTGAGCTCCTTTGCTTCTCTATCTATCTACTTACCTACCAAGATTGAATAGTTTCGACAGGTTTTATTCTCTATCTCTAAAAACTGGTAAATTGAAACATAAACTGGCCAAGATTAAGTTGTTTGGCCATTCATCATTGGTGGCATGAATCAGCAGGTTGCACACCATTAGATCATTGCAAAAATAGAATAGTAGTGGAATTTTGGATTTGCACACTTTCATGGTCTTTTGTTTGTGGTTCATTTCTTTCACTTTTTTGACCATTTCATTTTTCTTGCCCTTTGATTTTTCTTTCCCTTTGATTTTTCTTTCCCTTTGATTCTAGTGTTGCAGAAGCATGCTTATGATTAATTTTGACCCTTAAAAATGTTCATCTTATGGATATCATAAGTACCATGGCAACTATTTGGTTACAAATCAAGTGAGGCATGTCTAACTTCCCTTGACACTTCTCCCAAAATAACTTACTAACCCCCACACCCCCCCCCAAGGATATTGAGATCTACTCAATACTCCCAAATCACTCCACCTCATTTCATGAAAAGGCCTAAGTAAAATAAAATTATTGCATTAGGCCAAGAAGCCACATTTCTTGTGTAAAAATCCTTTCGCTCCCTTAGCCTAAGTTATTGAACTTTATAGCTTAGCACCTATTTTTCATAAGCTCATATTAACTATTAACATTATAAGTATTAAATCCCTTATAAATTCCCCTTCCCCCATATTAATATTTCTATACAATAAAACCCCCAATATGTAATAATCCCGCCCCTAGTCGATTATGACCATATTTCTATTTAAACAAGGACTATAGGTTCATTAGGAACCATATAATAACCATCCCCTGCGTATTATTTTGAAATCAATTAACCCCATGTTAATTGATTAACAAATCACCCCACCACCAACCATATCAAGCCCAAACAACATTAAAACGTTGATTTTATACATGGGCCCTCGTGTCGTAACCCTCCGCCATCTCCACTGAGCGCCAACCATTAGATCTGGGCCCGTGCATCCAACGGCCTACGATCATATCGCGAGGCCCTCCATCGCCGATGTTTAGCGGCTGGGGAGTTGGCGGTACTACCGCCGTACCGGGGATGCGCGGCGCCTTCCCGCCATGCTCGTGGCCCCTCCACCTAAAGTTGAACTCTTAGTGGGTTATTTCTGGCCTTGATCTCCATGAATGTTCTTTTGATGTCAGAGGCCTATTTGCTATGTGGCCTAGTAGATGAAACTTCCATGCTATGTTGCAATGAGTACCCTTATATCTCCTGTTTTTATAGTTTTCTTATCTATTATGTCATATGTGTTTCATGGTCTGAATAATAAAGAGAAAGATTAACTCAGAATTTGTTTAACTGCACTATTTTTTCAGTCTTTGTTATTCTCTGTGTTTTCTTCATAATTAAGTATAAACACTGAATTCTTAATTGCTCCTGTTTCCCTTGATTCTATCATTTTGATTATTTGCTAAGGAATTCTTAACTGTTTCTTAGTTTTAATCATTCACTTTCCCTTTGTCTATATGACGAAGGATTCTTAATTTCCCTTCATCCCTTAGATTCCATTCCATCTGATTCCATCCTTTAAAATTGCTTCATGTTTGATTACCTTTCTCTGTAGTGCCATCCTCTGTTACAAAACCATATCCAGCAATCCATCCTCATAGACTCCATTAGCCCAATGGACTGAACTTCTCAGATTTATATCTCTGTTTTTCTTAATCTCACCATCCAACAAACAAACAAAACCCCTGAACATCGTAACTAGCCTAACATCTTTCAAAACAAAGCTAAATCATAAAGAGAGAGCCCTCTTTGGATGCAGTTTGTCTAGAATCTATGTCTAAAAGATTGGTCTGTGGTTACCTCAGTCGTATTCCCTTTCTTACAACTTTCTTAGGGAACAACCTGAGTGATAACAGTAACCATGAGGGAGCTCTCTCCATCTCTGATTTTGATGTCTGCTCTTCATCAAGTGTCTTCTCATTTGAATCTTCTTCTTCTAGATGTGGTCCTTCAATTATATCAAGATAGACTCTTTTTTACAATACTCGTCCTGAGCTATGGTGAATACCATTGATCTCAAGAGGAGATGTTTGGAAGTGTTGTACCTCAGAATTGTAAGTGGGTTGAGCTACTTCAATGTGTGGGTTTGGAAATGGTGGTACAGGTAGTTGAGTGGAAGTGTATATTTGAGATGGATGTGGTTGGGGTTGTGGTTGTGGTGGAGGTGAATGGTAAATATAACATGGAGTTGGGTATGGAGGATATTGAGGAAGATATTTAGGATATTGTGGATGGCTCCCGTAATTTCATTGCAAACCTTGTTTCCAAGATTGGCTTTTGGGGTTGAGATGGCCAATGTTGCCAAGGAAAGGGTGTGTTCCAATTACCTTGAGGTGGATATGCATAACCTTGAAATTGTGAATTAAGCTCTTGCATCATGTGAGGTTGAATAGGCTGACATGGTCCTCTTGGAGCTACATAACATAGCTGCATTGGTAATTGAATTGCTCCATTTTCCACTTGGTAAAATTCCTTCAACCTTGGTAATGATGGACAATGTTTAACATCACGTGATTTTGCATGGACAACATAAATATCAACATCTTCTTTTTCTTCATCTTGCATTCTTAACATTTCTAGTTGTTTGGTTAGACTGCAAAGAATTTATGTTTTAAAATCATCAAATATATTTCCAAGTTGAGCTTGACTTACCAATCTTGATGCTGATTTACCTACGCTTGCCCTTCATCTTGATACATGTTTGCATGTTTCAAAAATTTCTTCAAATGATAATTGGGATACGTCAGCTCTACTCATGAGATCAAGGAGATCAATCTACTCATCCCTAATTGTTCTACATAAGAGGGTTTTTAGTGTGTTGGATCCTAAATGATGTAGCTTTTCCCTCTTAACATTATACATGAACCTTTCTATTAGATCCTCAAGGCTCTCATCTTCTCTTTGATTCATTCTAAATATTTCTTCCTTAAGATCATGATCTTTATATTTTTTTAGAAATATCTTTTGCGTATCATTCCATGATCTTATTGAATTAGTCCCTAAACTCATGAACCATTTAAGAACTCTATTCTTCAATATTGCCGGAAACAATCTCAATTTTTTAGTTTTTAATAAGTAACCATAAGAGCTACAAACAATTTCAAATTCAAAGAGAAAGGTTTACAGATCCTCTAACCTTAGACCATGAAATTTTGGAAGAAAAGATGGAGGGATGTTCTTCATGTGCACACTACCATCAATATCTTGAATGCGAAATCTGAGAGGATCTTCCTCATTGTCATCATCTGCGTCCATTTCTTCTACATTATTTGTCATATTCTTCTTCTACCTGCAACAATGAATGGTGATGTCTCTCTTACTACATCACATGATCAAATGGGGGGGTGAGTCGGCGTTGGAGATTTGTTTTTGTTTTTATGATTGAATGAAAACACTAATGCAATGCACTTTTCTATTTTTGAAATGAAATATTCCTAATGCAAATCTTTTTTGTTTTTGCAAAAAGTAAAAAGAAATGAATCAACTAGGAAAGAAAGCAATGCATACTTTGAAAACTCCCCGACAATGGTGCCAAAAAGTGATGAGCCTCGGCATTGCAACAAGAATGCCACAACTCCCAAGGCTACCGACTTTAATTATCAACCCGGGGTTCATACAGACTTAAGATGTATCGACACTATATGTGCAGCATACAATGTGTCCTTCCTTTGTTGTCATGATGTAATGGAGAGCATGTACTAAAGTCAAATCCTAAAATAATTGCAGAAAATGAAATGTTCGAAATGGAACCTTAACCTGTTGCAAGAAAGAAAGTACAAGGAAAGAAACCTATTCTAATTGCATAAAGATCATGAACTAAATGTAAAAGAAACCTAGATTAACATTATTTATCACATGTGATGATTTAAAGTAACTGAACATGAAATCTGATCTAGAGAGTACTAACTGCTATGTGCATGTGTAAATATAAAAGAACTCATTTTAAAATCGTTTTTCTTTATAAATGAAAATGCTAATATTTCCTTGATCTTTGGCAGGGGAGACAGGTCTGGAGTAAAAGGGGTACAATGATTTTGATGGCTTGGAGGTCAATTAGGGGCCTAATCCCAGCTTCAATGATTATTTTTGTCAATTCAAGCTAAAAACAGGCCACTACAGGATTTCCTACAGGATGTACTAGTTCTCCTACAAGATCCCCTGTTTTACTACAAGATGTTACAGATTTACTATACGAAATTATAATTCATCAAATGATCAAGAAAATAAAATGCAAATTGGATGGGAAAGATTTTTTTATTGACTAGAATGTTTTATGTCTCCATTCCAAGTGGAATCACTCAAAAAGACCTTTGTTAACCCATGCTAAAAAATAGTAGAAAATTACTAGTCTAAAAAATCAGAAATTTGAGAACTAGTGAGCTATTAAATTCATCAAATGCCTAACATAATCAAGTGAAAATGTAGTGGGGTAATTTTTTTTTTGAACTAGAATTTTTTTTTGATCTAATTTAAGTGGAACTAACTTGATCGAAGCTCGTTAGCATGCTCTAAAAAATAGCAGAAATTTATTGTTCTTTTCCACAAAGGAGTTCTAGAAATCTAGATTTGGGAATAAGAAAGTTAATCCAAGTAGCTCAATGATTACTGTGACCTTAAAAATATTTTCCAAGGATGAAATGATACTTGTGATCTTGCAAAAGAACTTACATAAACCATTTGACTCAATCCTACCACAAGAAAACATTAATACTAAATGCAAAAATAGAAAGAAAGAAAACAAGAGATGCATGTGAATAGGAAGTGAAAAGAAGAAAAGAAAATAATACAAAAGGGCTCTGAGACTCTCGGGATGGCCAAGCCCAAAAAAAACTTAGACACCTATGGAGGAGAACAAGATTTAGAAGCTGAACATGACACCAATCTTCATTATTTTCATCAATACAATTACATCCCTACAAGAAAATATAATGGAGCTGCAGAAATATAAGTTCTCTCTACAAGAAGACTAATAAAAATCTCCCCCCTGAGGAATATTTGACTCGGTACTTATACAAAATGATTAGAAATCATTCCCCATGAAAGGAGGGAGATTTCCCCACCAAAATCCCTTGATTAGTGGATCTGGTCCACAATACTAGGAATCTGCATTAAATGGCAGGGAACACATTCCTAGATTTTCTCAATCATTGGAGTTCCACAATATGTGCCATAATTCCATAATATCTTGTTGATTTATTATTTATTATTGATCCTCCTGTAGTAGAGAGCAAGTCCCTAAATTATCTCCTCCTCCAAATCTTCATAATCTACCCAATATTCTCATAATATTCCACAAAAATAAATAATATTAGGCACAAATATGAAATTATTCATAAACCTTACTAATTGATATATTAAAGCTATAAATACATTATCTAATGCAAGAAGAGAGGTTTAATATGCCAAACGATGGTTATATGGAACTTAATTTATGTTTAATTTATAGGCATGGGCCTTAATTTATGTCTAATTTAGAGGCCCATCAATATACTCCAAACCGAAATTCGATACAAGAGATTTGCATGAGGATGAATTTAATACAACAATATGATCAAAAACCCAATCTCGAGAAATAGAAAAATTGTAAGGATAAATTCCAAAATCCATCAATAATGAGTTTGCATCTAGTGAGACGATACGAATGAAATAATTGTGTGAGAAAATCCATATATGACATGGTTCAGGAATTTTACCAGGATCACGATAAACTGACATAAACATCAATGAGAGTTGAAGTGCCTCGACTTCCTAACAAGTTCTAGAACTTTGGAAATACAGATAAGAACATTTAAATGTCAGATAGAAAATTGGACGTGGATAGCTTATATCAATTAATTTAATAGGATCACCATTATGTGGATCACAACTATCTACAACACTAGTTTGATTAGATTTTTCAACTTCAACAAACAAAACACTCAATTCATAATATTATTCTGATAGAAAATCTAAATATGTGTGAATTATAGTAATCCCGTGATCACACTGATTCAAAGAGTAGTCTCCATACAAAACAAGATATGATAATGGATGAGGTGGACGCTCCATAGTTTCATCACTTTCTTCTTCATCATGGATATTTTCACTATCTTGTGACATGTCAAGATTAAAATCATGATATAAAAAACTTCAAGAGCATTGAGAGTCTCCATCACAAGTTGATGCATTATAAAAGGTAGAGCACAAAGAATAGGGAGGTGAAGAGGAATAAGTATTCATAAGTAAATTTTCTTTGACCAAAACAGATTTAAGATCTAAATCTTTCAAAATAGCATCCTTTTGAGAAACTGAAAGATTAGTTGGTTCACTTTGGAATTTGTCATCGCATACATTAACAAAGTCATCATCATCAGAATTATTGTTTCCAAAGACTTTAGATTGATTAGGTAAGTAAATTTCATTTGATTCATCATCGAGATTCTCAAATTCAAAATCAACCAAGGATGGAATAGAATTATTCTGACATGGGGAACTTTTAAAATGAGAAGAAAGATCAAAGGTCTCTTAACTTTATTGCCCCTCTACCTAGCTAATGTGACTTCCTTGTACCTGATCGCAATTTGAACCAACAACTTGAAAGTCAAGAGAGAGTGAAGAATTAGTTGGTGGAGTAGATTGATCAAGTGGAACATGATACAAAGAGTCATGGCATGTAGATGATAGAGAGTGATAGATGTCCCTTATAGAAGTAATACTTTCAATGGAACAAAATTCAAGATTGATGTTAAGAGTGCTAATGTCATCTTGAGGAATGAAAGGATTACCCTTCACCCTAGGCTCCATGAGCCAATCTGGGGTTTCTTTCATTAGATCTGAATCATGAAAAGAGGAAGGAGGATGAAGAGATGGGTTAGGAATTTGATTTGGAGATTTCCAAACTTTATTATCATCGCAAAGAGGCATCTACATCAAGAATGGAAAAGGAGGAGGACAAGCAATAAAAGGAATAATATTCCTCCTCTGAGATTAGGGGGGTCTCATGATTTATAAGAGTTGAGGGAGTAGAAACATCAAGAGGTTCAGATTCACCATGCAAAGAGATATGAACCAAATTCTCAAATTTATGCTTAAATAAATACCAATATGCATCTTCTTCGGGAAATTCACAACAAAGGTGAAGGAATCTATCAAAGAAATCCTCAAATAATTCATTAGGATTCATTCTTAACTAATTAATTCTTTTAAGAACATCTTGGTAATCATACCTATCGAAGGCTTGATAAATCTTCTGGAGGAAATGATAAAAAGAATGTATGGAAGCAAATGGTAAGATATGACACCATCGATTAACATGACCTTAAAGGGTGAGGAAGAAAGGCACACAAGAAAAATCTTCATCATTGATATCGTAATATTCACAAAATTAAGAAAATCATAAATGTGCTCGGTTATGGTTGTTCCATCCTCACCATCAAACTTGAATTGAGACAAATGATAAAGAGGCTAATTTGGGATTAAAAGTTTATCATGCAATAGGATAGAAAAATACCCCAAGTGTTTGATTTCAGGATGAGCCATTTAAGATAAGAGATTCAAAACAAAATCAACGGGCACAACTTGTCATCTCGCCCTCCTTCTAGCACCATCTGTTGATGGGTGTTGGAAATTTGTCAACCAAGGGAGTCTCCCCAATGTGAAGTACCATTCATGCTTCACACCATTTGGAATAGGAGCCCAATTCGGAGTATCGCCCTAGTTTCCATGTATTCTTATAGATTTTCCTTGGCTTTATAAGAGCAGGGAAAATTTTAAGAACCCCCCCTAAATTTACATGTATAATAAATGGGCGAATCTCCATGGTATATAGGAAAAATGGAAGGCGATTTTATCAATAATATGATATGTATATATAATTTTTTGGCGAATCTCTCACCAGGCATGGCGAATATTTTACTCAATTATAAAATCTTGTGTTTATTGAATACACAAATGAAATCATTGCATTTCTTTAAAATATCTTTTGAAATCAAAATTACCGAAATTACATATCGATAATCTAGTGGGTGTAAGATAAAATTCACCTGTGCCATTCACAGAAAGCATGAGAAAAAACCTAATACTATATATAAAACTAAGAAAAATTTGAATTCATCACTTCTAGGGACCTCATAACCACCCTGCCAATACACAAGTATGTTCCTGTTTGCAATTAGAAAAATTACCCAAATTACAATCTGTTTACTCCACTTCTAGGCACCTCGTAACCACCCTGCCAATACACAAGTATGTTCCCGTTTGCAATTAGAAAAATTACCCAAATTACAGTCAGCTTACTCCAGCATATGTTGGAAAGTTATAGAAGGATGACTAGTGCAATCAATCCATTCCTTTTAGTCCTGGATTTGTTTCAGTTTAAAAAAGAAGTATACAAATATACTTGTCCAATGTCTATGCTTTAACCATTCACCTTAAGATGTTCTTACAATATAATTTCTTAAGTCTATTTAATATCTTCATTATCATAAAAACCAACCTATATCCATCTTAACTCCACATCTAGCACTCTTAGGGGGATGAAATCTATTTATCCTTCTGAGCACTTGGTAGACCTAGAATTAAGATGGATCTAAGATAGAATTTCCCCTTTAAATAGTCTATGCTCACATGAATACCATGGGTCAATACCATGGGTTATCATAAACCTGGAGCTTAAAAATTACTATTAGTAATTTATAAAAATTAATAAAATTAATAGTTGATTTTTATTTTA
>APFE031311924.1:7336-20834 GCA_000404065.3 Pinus taeda | reverse complement strand
AAAAATTCTTTATTTATTTACCATACCTCTCATTTATTTATATTTTTATTAATTTACCATACCTCTTTTATAAATATGGTATTTGGGCCTTTGGCCCATAAGATTCACTTAAATAAAACCTATTCTTGAAAATGGGTGAATGGATTCACTTAAATAAAACATATTCTTGAAAATGGGCTAATGGAAGGTTGTAACTCCTAATTTCAAGGGCTAAATTTACCTTTTTTACCCTCTCCCTTAAAATAAGGTGCGATATTTGAGGTGATTTGTAAAAATGTACTATGATACAAAATATTCACCCACTAAAAATTTAAAACCCCTTAATTTCGCCAAAGGGCGAACATTCGCCCCTAAAATCACCCCTAAGAAAGAGAGAAAAGTATGTATGTGCCTTTGCGAAAAGCAAGTAAATGTGCCTGGTGTTCAGTTTCAAGTGTATCAAGGTTCTTGTGCTGCGTAGAGAGGAGAAGTGAGCCTCTTAAAAGAGAGGTAATAGTACCACCCTAATAGAGGCACACACATGAAAAAACATAATCACCTAACATCAAGAAGAATTTTCCACATATATGTAGCAATTATTACAACCATTACAACACATTTTCGATAAGATAAGCACTAAAATGACCGAAATAGTTCAACTACTTTAGTACAGGTGAAAAAAAACATGAATCATAAAAATTCACAGAAAATTCTTACAAATATTCACAATCCATGCATGAAAATGTGTTGGCCATCAGGCTTCAAGTATTAAATAAAATTCCCAAGATACATGAATACAACCAACATCACTAGTTTCAATAGTGGACTGTTGGAGCCATGACTTGCTCCCCAAAAGTATTGGCTCTGTCTCTCTGATGCCTTATGAAAGAAGCTAAGGTGAAAAGTTTGTTTCTTTTACAATGAGGGTGTATATATAACAAATTAGGTGACCACTCACCTCCCTTATGACTCTTGGACTACCCTCATTACTGTTCAAATTCTCCATGGCTATTTGACTTCCTACATGACTTTTCACATTACATGGATGACTCTTGGACTTCCACTTTTACAATACATTTTCCAATGTGGAATTACATATTTCATAAAATAATGTGGAAGATGATGACTAAGGACATGACATGACATGGAATTGGTGACATGGACTGCATGATGACATGGAAATTTCAAGTCATGTTTTGTTATTACTTTATTTGTGTCTTGTTGAAAAGATGGTGCATGTCCTTCTTATTCCTCCACCTTATGACTTAAAGATAAGGAGTCTTCAATGTGGTATTGATCTTCCATGTTATGTTATAAAAGTGTTCCTTCATCTTCTTACCTGATAACCACCTTATCTCCTCATCTCCTTAGGTGTCTTCTAGCATGTCCTCCTTCTCCATATCCCTGTTCGTCATATTTCCATAGCATGATAGAGTACCTACATCTACAATCCATCCATGACAAGACGACATCAATTTTCTAAACCCCTACTCTAAGATGTTGCATGATGATCGACTGACTGATCTGGAATGGGGGTCAGGCTCAGGAGAGGCTTAGCCACTGCACAATTGTGCATATCAAGTAGTCAAGTGTTAGGCTTGAGCCTTGAGAATGTGCAATGCATAGTTCATACTTGGACTAAAAAAAATATTTCACAGTTGGTGAGCTCAAGGAGTCAAGATGAGGGCTTGAGCACTAATTTTTCCCACTTCGTAGTTTTGGAAGGTACAGGAGGCTAGGTGATTAGGCAATTGTGTATTTCAATAGCTCATGGTTGAGGCTTGAGGGTTGAGACTGCGCAATGCGCAGTACTAACTGGGAAGGAGAGAGAAATTGCACAATTTTTTATGTCAAACGCTGAGCTCAAGCATTGTGATTGCATAGTGCACCGTCCTAAAAGGTAGGAACTGTGAATTGTGAAGTGGAAAGAGGCAAGGTTTCAGCTTGAGGGTTGATACTACGTAATGTGCAGTTTAGGAGGGCTAGCTGAGACTAGGTTTTCTGGTTAGGAAGTTTTCCAAATTTGACTAAGCGTGGGATTCATGCAAATGATGTGAATAGTGACAAGACTTGAATGCGATCACACACTTAGAACACTTCATTACACAGCATAGATAATCCAGAACACATGAGAAACATACCTCCCTCAGTGCAATAGCTTTGTGACAACTTACGATAAGTGTGACACCAAAAATACACTTTGTGATGACCGTGACGACACTTGTGCAACAATACCTAAAAATTTGGGATTGAGTGCGATACATGTTTACATGGTATGTAAAACTCACTAACATAAATATTACCCCTTGAATCACACCAAAAATATCTTTCATGCATTGTGTGACACTCCACATGCCAAAATATGACATCTACTATATGAAGAGAAAAGGGAGAACAACACTTGTGATACGTGAAAGACAGTGAAAGTGACACATTCCAACGTGAAGATAACATGAAAATGACACTAATTAGAGTGAAAGAAAGAAAAATAAATAGTAAAAATCATGAAAATGACACTCTTGAAAGTGAAGGTGCGCAAAAGAAAAAGTTTGAAAAACTCAACAAAATAGAAGTACAAACACAACCAAAAGTGAGGGATTGTCAATAACAGTGTGCACTGAATGTCGACATGGGTTGATAATTGCACAAACAATGTCTTGATGGATTTTGCTATTCTTTCTAAGCTTACATAAAATAATTTACTCTTGAAATTGTTACAAACTAAGCATGTGTGAGCAAGTAACGTCGATCGATCAAGAGGTAACCACGGAACAACCGACCACAAGATCCACAGTAGGCTCCAAAATTCAAGTGTAGGTAACATTTTGGAGGGTGTTTGTCATAGAGAAAATAGGTCCATATCATGTACTGGTATTCGTAGATTCCAAAAGGGTAATATTATTCCTTAACAACATCATAAATCTATCCCAAGTGGGTGCAATTAAAAATAGTGTAGATTCCTTCATGGCCGTTTATGCAAAGTAACTTTCCACCAATCCTTGACATGGGGAGCATCCTTAAGGACTGCAAAGGTAATATTTTCTCTATTGGAAAAAAAGTGGACCAAAAAATACCCTCCTAGTAGATTTAACCATTTATATAGAACATTTGTATCTATCTTTCCTTAAAATATAGGAATATCAAAATTAACTTGTACCTTAAAGGGGGTGGCACCTCCAAAGTGGCCACTAGATGAAGATGTGTTTCTTATTGGTATTCAAAGAAGGATCTGGGAAAAGTTCTCCATCATCTTGTTCCTTTGTCACTCAAGGGATTCTTCAAGTATTTATTTAATTGGATCTCCTTCTCCCTCATATTTATTTTCTTCCATCATGGGAGGTTGTAAGGGTTAGTTAGGATGGTCCTGCAAGGACTCAAGTAGTTCAAGCCCCAAATCCTTATACCCCAACCTCATTGGTGACATGCACGTAAAAATAAATAAATCGAATTCCGCTCTAATATAATTGAGATAAATTTATGAAGGGAACAAAATGATATATATATATATATATATATATATATATATATATAATATATATATATATATATATATATATTATATATATATATATATATTTTATATTTATATTTATATATTTCTAACCAAAACAAAAAGATAAAAGTGAAACTTGAATTCTATTAATAAATGGAAAATGTTGAAATTTTATAAATGCATAATGAAAACAAACTAGTTTGAATGGTGTTAGCTTATATTTGAGAATATATGTAATGGTTATTCACCTTCCCTGAACTATGTTACAATGAGGCTTGGAGGCCTTTTTATCATAAATAAGAAATGATAAACCATAAACATACAAAAACCTAACCCTAGGATATGAAGCACCAAAGGCTTATGGGCCCTAATGGGGTTAGTTGGAATGTCAACTTCCTAGGGTCGTAACTATGGCTTACAATATTTTTTGTCCACACATGATAGTCCATTGGAAAAGTCTATCTAAGAAGTACATTGTATGAATATCGAAAATGTCTATGACTTTCATTGACTTGTTTCCCCTATGGCTTATGGGCCTCAAAAAAACTCTCAAATTTCAAGTTCTAAAAATTAAAAAAAAAAATCCAAAATATAAATCTGTATTGTGAGCCAGTGGAATAATCGGGTGGCCACCAATATCCACCTAGATCAACCCATGTTATAACCACCAAAACTAATTTATAGTGGTATAAGTACACACCTTGGTTAGCCCTTATAGGAATCATTAGCCTTCATATATGTACTTTGCCAAATTTTTGCCAAATTAGGTTTGGTGTTCCTATGCTCTTATGCACTCCCCTATCTCTAGGAAACCCTAGTTTCCATGTTGCGCTGTTGAGTTATCTTATATCACCTACATAGATCTACTATTGGAGGATAGATTCAGTGGCCCAAGAAGCAAGGATCTAGAGGAAGGTTTCATTCAGTGTGGGAAGCTTGGATCAAGTGATCATGTAACTACCTTTGTGTTTCTATTATAAAAGAAGAATTTCATGTTCTTATTGAAACTAGTTTTTGATTTTTTTTATTTTTATTTTGCATTAAACTACAAAAGTACCTTGCATTTCTTGTCGAATTTTACCCCTAAATTTATTTTTCCCTCCACCATGACCACAGGTTAGGGAGGATGCCACATGATAACTTATAAGCATATTCATAATTTTTTAAAAAATCACATACAACTACATAAATGAATGAAATACATGTGAATGTTTTCTTTAGCTCTCAAGATCAATGGGTTGGTTTAAACTTTTAGTGCATATGCAAATATATCATATGCTACAACTTCAAGGAGAATCATTACAATTATATGTTAATGTTTGATATCGTGATGATAATGGAATAATTAAAGGTTTAATAAAAAACCATATATTATACATATATTGGGTGGAAAAGGAAGGGTTTTAGTTCATATGAAAAGGGTTGTATATATGTTTATAGTGCTCTCGAATTTGGTACTCAACATTGGTAAGTTTGATATATTCAACATCAAATATCAACAAGATATTTGAAGCTTATTTTGTAATAGCACATCCATTTGTTGGGTTTTGTTTGAAAACTTATATCATATATATGTCAAAGGTTTATGGCTTGTTTTAAATGTTGGATGTCATTATTAATTGAATGATGAAAATAACATGCTTTAGCGCTCTATTTGACAGAATAGGTGATTGTTTGATTGTGATTATTGGCACGAGATTCATGGTAATGATGCATGGTATAATAATTTGGTTAACATAGAATATGGGTTGTGCTGGTATGTATGGTTGAAATTTGGCATATCTAGAAACATCCATAGTTATGGATTTTCACTCACATATGAGGTGATGTATAATAAATAAAGGGTAGCGAATTAAATGGTAGTCTTCCCATTACATTTGATTAATGACTGGGACTTGTAAGGTTTTTGTAATTGATGGTAGAGTTGCATGCATCATGTAGAGGTTTTTCTTGGGTTTCGTATGGCAATAGACCTCCATACTTAGCTCTTTTTTCATTTGATCTTGCCATTTCATTTGTTGTTGATTTCTTTGGAAGTGATTTTTGTCTTTCTTCTCTTTGCACATGAAGTAATTCCTTGAATTAGTTCCTCATTGTGAGATTCGAACTCATTTCTATCAGAAATTTTATAATGAAAGAGGGAATTCATTGCATTGGATTGTGTGTTTGTTTTGGGCATTTGGAAGTTAGTTATTGTACAACATCTCCAGGTATCTTTGGCTCAGATTGTAGTTAATTATGAAAATGAAAACATTTTGGTTTTAGAAGTAGACTTTGTGTTGATCGTGCCTCTCCCATATACAATTCGAAATGTTTTATTTCACCTTATAAATAATTAAAACTTCTTAACACCAATTTGACAAATTCATTGCGTGTTAATTTGACTTGAATATATGAAACAAATTGTATAATTTCAAGGGTTTTCTGGTTCTCTATTGTATAAAAAGACAATCATACACCCTATCATTTTTTTGTGAAATAAAATAAAAAATGGAGAACCAATGACTTTTGTCATCGATTCTATGCACAAATTTAATTGGTTTCAGTTGCATGCATCAAGGAAAAAAATATACCTTCATATTTGATCACTCCCTTCCTATCATTACTGGTCCTTAATTAGATTTTTGTCTTAAGCAACTATATGGAACCATAAAAGTGCTTAATAAAAATATATAAGCACTATTGCACAAGTTGCAATAATGTTGGGTACATAAACCCTGGCTGTAAATCAATTTTTACATACAATTTATCATGATGTAGAGAAAATTTGTTATCTTTCTTTTGTAAAATCAAAATTTTAAAGGCATGATATCATGGGATGTGAGAAACAAATGTTAAAAAGTAAGAAACATGACCATGCTCTCAAGTCTTGAAGCTATTCTTACCCAAAGTTATTCTAGTTTCTTGTTTCATTTCCTCTTTCCATGACCACTTCCATTCCTTTTCCACATAGAGTTTATTGATATTACTTGATGTATTCTTTTGTAATAATATAAAAATGATACAACCTAGAATTTTTATTGGTTAGTTTTTGTAGTATGTCTCATGTTTATAAATGAAATATAATTACATAAATGAGTTTCTTCAATAAAGTATTAGCTAGGAAAGCTCGCAGCAAGGGTCATCACAGAGGTAACAAACCTTGTAATTTGTGAGAAAATGGGAGAAATAAAAACATAATTTTTTCCATACATTTAAATGCAGATTTTGGGAATTTCACCAACTTGATACTATAATCCATTTATTACTTGGGTCACCTAAAGTGTTTTTACATCCTTCAAGTTTGCATGTGATACCTCATTCCCCTTTGTAGCCACTTCCTAATGTGCGATAGATCCCTTAGAAAAACCAAAATAATGATGGATGGAATTCCATTCCCAGCCCATCTCATGAAGAAAATCATGGATGAGGTAAAATAGTTTCTAGTACTATCAATTATACACACCCTTTGGATAGTCATGCCGAATCATCTTCTTTGGGTCCATCGAATCCTAAGCTGCCTATTGATGCCCCAATCCTAAACACATTAGCTAGTTGGGCATTTTCAACTTACTATTGACATTGATGTTCATTCTACTATTGTCCATGCTACTCTTAGTAATGTTGATTACCATATTTTATTCATATTTATCATCTTTCTAATGACCCTTTAGCTTATTCAATTCCTAAAATTATCAATCGAGTTTCCCCTAGTTTCTCACAAGTGCATGATGTTGATAAATGCCCCAACCAAGAAAGTTCTAGTCTTGACAATTCCTCTAAAGCTACTAATAATAGAAGAAAAGGTCAAGAAAGAGGAAAATTCAAGTACAAACATTTCAACTCAGACTTATGTAAGTCTACCAACACCTTTAGATAAAAATCTCTTCTTGAACATTTCCTACAATTTCTTGCAATTTGCTTATTAATTGAGATGGTTTAGTGGACAATTGGATATCATCTTTGAACTTGTTCACATTTCAGTTATTTGCAATTATGTTTTTTTGGGGATATTATTTAGTTTTAAATTTTGGGTTGACAACAAGATCAAATACCATACATGCTTTTGATATATATATTTATATATATTTTTGATGTGCAAATGATGCCATTTATTTGATGATTGTGTTTTTTTTAAGAAATGCATGCATGGGAGTTACAAGGTGATGGATCATGCATTATGGTAATTTAAATAAATTCTAAATTTTAAATTAAATATGCGAAAATAGAAATCAGATCCTCTCTCCCTAACGAGACATGTAGTCATCCATCTGCTTTCTAAAAATTGCCACCTTGTATTCTTATTTTCCTTCTTTGAAAATTAGTTGTCTTGGGATAAATATTGGGAAAAGATGAGTAGATAAAGTTGAGTATGAAAGTATAAAAATAAGAATGATATTTTGTAAATCATTCTGGAAATAATTCATCCATCTATTTCATCTTGAAAAAGGAGAATAGGCTGAAATTTTACACAGGGAATGGTATGATTTAGTGTTATTTCTTTAGTTTTCAGAAGATTCTTTTGATTTAGAGATATTAAGTCTAATAGATCTGGTGAAAACATATTATTTTAAAAAATAGCAATGAACCGGGTTATTAAGTTCTTGTCTTGTTATTGAAGGTATTATTTTTATAATTTTGGTCATTGGTGAGTGTTTAGTGATGTTGCTTCTTTGTCATTGATACTTTTGTAGTAGTTGTACCAATGTCCAGAAAGTTTCTATTTCAATCGATTGTCGCAAAGTTTGAGATTTATTTTTGTTCTTTATTTCTTGCATTTGACTCTTGCGTCCATTAAACATTATCACTTGTAAAGAGATATTTGTCACACATTTTGATATCTGTTGATATTGATTCAAGGTGTCTGAACAATTATTTTGAAAGAGCTCAATGAAGAATTTTCATTTGGTTTTACTATCATGTACTTTACTTTTTATTTCCTTCTTCAGTAGTTTTCTAATATTTTTATCTCTTATAAAAAATCACTATTTCCCTGTTAGTTATTAGTTTTTATTTGTTGTAATAAAGTGTATATATCAAATTACAGTGATTTAATTATGTTATTTTTTAGGAGTTTTAAAGAAATCTTAAGAAATGGTGCTCATTGTGCACCATTCATTTCAATTTTTGTAATATATTTAGTGTTGAGTTTTATTATTATTATTATTATTATATAAGTGCTTATTTGCAAGGTTATAGAATCTTAGGTTATGTTCCCATATTTCTTGGTCTAGCCCACCAAAATTTTGAAAAATGTTGCAAGCATAGCTTAAGCCATTTTTATTTATTAACATTTCTTGAGCAACTATACTGGGGACGTAAGTGATCATCAATGTCATTTATATACTATCATTTTTTTGCTAATTTTAACTCCTTATTTTATTTTTTATTTTAACTTTTGTTCTTTTTTAGACTTTTAGTTTACTTTTACTTGCTTTTGTATGCTTTAAAAGTTATGACAATAATGGATCCTCTTAATTTTGAAATTGAAAACGAACACAACGATATTGCTACTTCATTGCTCATATTTGTTGAGGCTACTAGAAATAACTTTAATGTTGGTCATATTGTTTTTTTCTATATTACTAACTAAATATATTTATCAAAGATTAATTGATCGAGAACTTGAAGCAGAAATTTAAGAGAAGTTGATTGAATTTTAAGTTATCTTTTGATTCATGGCTTTAGCAGTCCCTACTCAACCTAATTTGCATCCTAATTTTAACAATTAATTTAGTATTACTTATGCCTTATTTGATACTATGCCAAATACTGCTAAGACTAGGCCAGATATTGAAAGATCTTGGAATGCAATTTTGCACGATATTGTTCTAGATGATGATCAAGAAAGAGAAAGGAAAGCTTGATATAGGAATTAAAATATTTCTTTTGTAAGTGAATACATAATACCCCTCATCAATATAGAAGGCTTAGAGGTCAATCTCATGAATTCGATTCCTTATCTACTGTTAGAAGATCAAAAGGTGAACTCCAACAAATGAAGAGAAAACTTGAAAGATCCCATTCTTCTTCTAAACTAGTCTCACCATCTCCTGTCTTGAATATTCTTATGATTAGTAGCATAATGGAATCTCAACCTCCAAACCTGCCTCTTTTAGTAAGTGTCTATAACTACTATAATCCTATTATTTCTACAACTAATCCAAATAAAGTTATCAAGGAATATGGTCCATTCCATTTTGAAGAAGACCTTGATCTAACTCCTATGCATGTGCCATCTCCTCTTGATATAGAACTAGCTATTGCCTTATTACCCAAATTTAAAGATTATATGTCAAAGTTTTATGGTAAGAACACTTGCACTTGATGAACATCTAAATTCTTTTTAGAATACATGTAACAATATAGGATAAAATACAAATTATATATGTATGTGGTTTTTTTTTAATACTCTTGAAGGAAAGGCATCCAATGATTCTTTTAATTTTCCTCCAAAATCTTTCTCAACATGGGTTGAGTTATGTTATTGGTATAAATCTACTTTTTGAGAGTATAAAAGCCTTTTTGATTGGCTGAAAGACTATAACAATATGGTTTATCAACCTAATGAGACTAAAAAAAATTATTTTGAGGTTCACTAATTTATGTAACAAGATTCCCAAAATTATAAGGCCTCATAGCCAAGCTTTCCTGATACATTATTATAATGCTATTCCAAAAATTTATAAAACAAGTTTGAGGAAAGATCTATAGATAATATTATTTTTTCCCTTAAGGATTATTTATATTTTTAGGATCATAATCTAAGATTTGATATTCCTTTAATGGATCAAAATAAAAGTATGGAAATAATATTTGTGCTTCAAATCATGCAAGACATGAATAATAGGATGATTTGTTTTGAAAGAAAGGTTCCCCCCTTAGCTCCAAATTTTGTTTATTCAAGACACACCTATGCTAGCCATACCTAGTCTCTTAAATAGTCATTATTATTATTTTTGTGAATTTTACCATGATAACAAACTTGTGAAGTTATGAAGTTTAGTCAATAATTTGTTTTTGGAAAGAAGCAAAGTCCTACTATTAATAGTCCCACTATTACTATTTTAGATGTGTTGGAAGAAAGAGAATTCATTGTGGTAAACATTTGCATTCAAACTTATAATAGGAAGACCCCTTATACTAATTCTAATAAGAAAAATACTAATGCTCCTAGGTATCTAGCCACAGATAAAATAGAAAATGAGAAGGCTAAACCTATTGATCCTAACCCTACTTCTAATAATGTTTCTAATTATCCTACTCAGGTCAATCTCCCACGCCTTCCCCTACTGTTAATAGAAAATATAATATAGTCTACGAGATCGGTAAGAGAAAATATAATGCTAATATTTTAGATCTAACTGACACTCCTGAATAGATTAGAAATCTTAAGAATTTTGTAGAAAAACAGTCTAAACCTCATGTTTCTTCTTTAACTCTTATTACTAAAATTGATGATGATGAGGGTCAATATAATGAAAATCTAGTAGATACTATTACTACATACAAAAAAACCTAAAAACCATCCTTTTCATGTCTCTGTGAAGATTATGGATAAAATTGCACATTGTTTTCTTATCAATGGTGGATCAGGACCTAATGTCGCGTCTAAGACCATAATGGAAGAATTAGGACTTTCTTGTACTAATGATGTGCCTAGATATATTTTAAGAAGTAGATACAACCAATTGTTGGTGATATTGAAGATGTGACTTTAGTTATTTGTTCCCATCCTGAGGTTAAGACTACATGCAACATTGAGGTTATTGACACGGGTTTCAGTAACTACTATCATTTTGGGTAGAGAATGGAAATCTTAGACAGGAGAGTATTATTCAATGGATTGTACTCATATTATAATACATTGGGGGGTAATAATATTATCATATATAGAGAAGATAAAATAGTGCCTTATATAAAGAACCTTCCCCAACTTGCAGTTAATCATATTAAATATGATCTTGGAAATTGTTCTATCTTTAGTGAAGAAGAAGTTGAAGCAAAATCTAGTAGTAGTTTTTTTTCGTAAAATTCTAATGAAGTATGGTAGATGTTTTTCGATGGAGCTATTTCTCAACAAGGAAATATTGTTGATATAATCAGGGTATCATGTCTCTCTTAGATGGATTCTTAGGGTGTAATTAAATTTGTGTAAAGAAATCTGACAATCATAAAACAACGTTCACCAATAAGTGGGGAACATATGGCTTCAATTGCATGCCTTTGGTCTTATCAAAGCTAGAGCTATCTTCAAAAGAGCTATGAACACAACTTTTGATGATTTAATTGTTGTTATTATTGTTATTTACTTGGATGATATTATTGTTTACTCTAAATTAAACTCGATAATTATTTTGCACATATTAAAGCAGTTTTCATATGTTTTCATGAATTCAGTATTTCTCTCAACCCTTCAAAATCTATTTTGGAGTCAAATTTGGAAAATTAATTGGTCATATTGATTATTAGAGATAAGTATAAATCCAGAAAGAGTAAAATATATTCAAAATATATCTCATATGTTATCACCTAAAAAGTGATCACCTAGCCATTTTCCACCAGGATGATCAACATACACTGTGTAGTATGGATTTTACACTAAAAACTTGTTTTCACCTTAGGAAATAATTTAGAGAACCAATTTTTATAAATTGTTTCTATTTACCCACATGAAAATAACCTAGAAATTCATTTAATTAATTTCATGTTATTTTCACATTTACCCATTTAGTGAGAATAATTAAAAAAGATCGCTCATCCATAGGAATAATTAAATAAATCATTATTTATTTATTATTTCTTAATCATTTGACTTTTATCTCATGAAATAATTATTAAATAATTCTTTAGTAATTATTTCTAACTCACTGTGAATGTGGTATCTTCTTAAAGTAATTAATAAATCAATTTTTTAATTTATTAATTATTTAACAAACTCATTTCCTAATTAACCTCAATAAATCATTAATTTTTAGTTGGTCAATTAAATAAGATTGTTGACCATAGTTAAATAATATTTCCTCTAAAATATAAGTAAATTATACTCCTAATAATGGCTAAATCTTGATTTGGTCTAATAATATTTTATTATTTTACTCCCTCTATTGAGTTCAATCCATATTTCCAACTTTCCTATCACAATCATTAAGAGAGAGATCAACTGCTAAAGCATAGGAAGTAAAAAATACCCATCCCGCGAAGGGGGATGTTAAAGGTCAACATTTGTATTCTTCTCCATCATGTGTATTTCCTCATAATAATAAACATTATTTTGTTTCCATTAGGTTTCTTATCTGTATTGTTTCCATATATTTTTCAGTATTCTCATATTATTTTTGCAAGATTTTAACTATGTTTTTCCAAATTTAAAGAATAATTATAGTTTTTTCCTTCTTTCTGTTTATTTACTTTGTTGTTAGGTAGATTGTCACCAACTGAATAAGAATATGGATTTTGGATCACTTTCTCATAAATCTTCTCCTGACAAATGGCAACTCCACTAGTCTTTTGTCGTCAACAAATGGTGACCCCACTAGTTTAGATTCTCATATCCCTTGTGACTCTGTTTCCACACTTTCTTCTCTTTCCTGTTTATTTCTATTTTTAGATTTTAGTGGTTTTTTGGAAAATTCTATGTGTTTTTATTCTTTCAATTCATTTATGCAAGTAAAAGGTATCAATCGAGCAAGAGATGATAATTTATGTTGTATATGTCACGCGGAATCAGTCGATCTTGCGGACAAGACAGACCTTCCTAGAATCTAATGAAGACCTAATGACAAACAAACCAACCAGACACTATCTTTCTCTAAATGTGTTTTATAAATAATGGCAAACAAATGTGTTTAAGGGCCTACCTCATGTCCAACGCAAGTTCGGAGATGCCTTCGCTCCTTTGATCCAAGTAAGTTCCTTCGTCGCAAACCTGCAAGAACAAACAAGGCAAACAATTAAATAGCATCTGAATATCCAATATTATAAAACATATTTAACATGAAATTCAAGGAGTCCATGAAACAAATAACATAAGATACTTGTTGAGAA
>APFE031311919.1:12971-41868 GCA_000404065.3 Pinus taeda | reverse complement strand
AGACAAAAAAAATTGTTGGCAGGTAGATTTTCCCAAACAAAACGTCGTTTAGGGCCTCAAAACAGCTCCGGAAGTTTAGGGCCCGAAAAACTGCTAAAAATAGTAAACTGTGCTATAATTAAGGAAACTGAAAGAACTGAAAGAAGCACTAGAGGGGATCCACGTGGAATTAGCGGGTGGCCACCAATATCCACCTGGATCACATAATGGCCTCTCGTTGCATGTTTACCCCGACTGCGCAGTTGCTTGGGTAGATGTGGATGAGGGTGTTACAGACCAATAAACGACATGCATATGCCATGCATGCCAAAACTAGTGAGGAAGACATACATGCAACTCGGTACCTGCAAGCAACCCGCTGTAGCTACTGGCCTTCTTGCTCCAAGCATCAAAGTTTGCCACACTCTCCAAGAGTGCTCCAAGAAACTCTAAGTGTCCAAGAGTATGAGAGAGAGAAAATATAATGAGAGATCCAAAACTGGACTGACAAAAGCTACACTGACCAAGCCTTCCTACTGATCCTCGAAATCCTTTTTATCAATGAGGCCTCTATTTTCTTCATTTTCCTCCTCACATGCAACCTGTGACCTTTCACCTTCCTTTTCTCCTAATTTCCATTATTTTCATAAATAAATTTGCCAAAAAATGCCTCATGCCTTTCCAAAGCCATTTCCGTTGTCTTTGTCAATGTCCTTAGCCATAATAAACTGAAGTGACACCCCAGTAGGATGTTTTTTTCCCACCATTTAGCTTGGAATATGTGTCCCATGACTGTGGTCTTATATATTTTTACATGGATTTTTAACGAGGGTTGTTACATGGGCACTAATGCATGTGCTCAATTGTTACTGTATGACATCACACCCATCCTTGTTATGGACAATCTTATCCAATTTTGCATTTAACCACTTTGAACATATGGATCCATGTGCAGTTTTCTTTTGACCTTACCGCTAGGCATTACTACTTCCACCATGATGTAGAATATTTTTTTGGTGTGAGGACACATGCCAAGGCATGGAGTAGAATGTTTAGCTCTAATCACTAAATTTCCACCTTTATACAAGCCTATTCATATACGTTCACATCTATGGGCTTGACAATGTCCTCAATTTGCCCTAACATGGTGTCCCACCTCACCACCATGTGTTGATTCATCAACCATGATGCAAAACAATATTTTTGCTATGCCTATTCAATTCTTGCCATACAAGTTCACAACTCTAGATTTAATAACGTCCCTAGTTTGGTCTAACATGATGTCCATTTGTTCATACACCTCCCGATGATTGATTGATTCAAACTTTCAAATCTAATAATGTTATAAATTGGCTTGGTGAGCTATAACACATACTTAAACCTTTGTACAAAAATGAGGATCAACAATGGTACCTTGCAATGCATAAACATCATGTATCCTTGACTTTCCCATAAATCACTCACCACCATATTAGTCGATGTTTGCGTTACCTTCAATAGGTGCCTAAAGTTGAGGCAATAGCTACTAAATCTAGTTATTGTGAGCTTAAGTGTTTGCAAGTTAGAGTGAACTTAGTAAATGTAGTGGACAATAATATGCCCTATGATAGATTTCCCTTTCTTGTTCAATGCATTGATATAGTCACACTCTCTATGCTTTGCCAATATCAGGAATCAAAGTATTCAATGTATGAACCAAACAAATAGATCATGCTTAATGATTTTTCTTTCTCCCTTGGAAATAGTTGAATTAATTGCATCACTCAATTCACATTGGATGACCAATCTGATTAATTTTTTTTAGTAGGAGCTCTGTAATGTTTTAAGAAGATGCAATAAATGATGAGGCACCATGGATTTTAAGGAAAACTGCATGACCAATTGATGAACCAAGAACATTGATCAAATGTTAGTTGTTAACATTTATCCAATTATCAAATATAGTCAAATCCCATTTTCTAACCATTCATCTTTGAATTGTGTGAGAGCGTTGCGGGCTTTGGAATTGTGCCAAAACCTTCTCATATATGGGGCTCTCATAGCCTCTAGGGACATTATGGTGGCCTCGATTGTTTATAGGGGGTCAAAGAACATTGGATGGTATTCCACATGCATAAATAAACCCTATCACTCTTGCATCCACCTCATTCCTATCACCACCACCAAGGAGATATTTTATTGTTCTACTTCCACTTTCATCCCTTGTATGAGACTCCTCGTGCTGCTAGCATAAAAGGAAATAGATGTGGCAAAGTTTGAATGACCAAACATTTTTGATGTGGCATTAATTGAAACTTTTATTTCCCATTGCACTTTCTTTATGTCACTCCCTCCAATGTATTATACTCTATCTTCATTTGATATTAGGGGGGAAACTTTGATTCCACTATCAATGGCCTTGTTACATGACACTATCCCAAAAATATGTTTTTTTCATGCAAGAATACAAATTACTGCATGGTTTTCCCTTGTGACAATTTTTTTGTGCATACAATTTATGGTTCCAACTCCTCACACCCCTCATGTTTTCTCATGTACCTCCATAAGGGAGTTGACTTAGGTTTGGTTGTGTCTTCACAACAATTTCCACCTTCATTTCTTTCACCCCCCTCCAAATCTTCATCATCTTCAAATACTGGGTCACTATGAATATCATCCTCTTCTTAGCTATCATAACTATCCCCAATAACACCACGAGAATTAAGATTGAAAGCATATGCCACATTAAGACATTTTTGAAGGAGAAGAGAACATATCCATACCAAACAATACAAAAAATAATAATATTTGTAAAGAACAAGGTTTGAGCTTATCTCTTTAGCATTGTAATGGTTAACAATAGTGCAATATGACTATGATATCATTTGTTCTCTTCTACACTTTCATCAACATCCTTTCCCAAGAATAACAAGCTCCTTTCTCAAAAGGTTAGGATTATAGGCATGTAGATGAGAATGAAGGGGGTTAATGCTTCGAAAGCTTTTGCCCTAACCTCGAATTCCTACCATGGTCTTCCTACGAGCACCACAACGTCTTAAAAAGGAACTCCCTTTTTGGGATTGTGTATGAGTGTAGGGGAGCATTCCTAATTAGGGCTCTTATAGTGACCCAAGATAATCTTTAAAAGGTATGAAGCACAATTCAAGACCTCTCTTGCAACAAATTCCCATGAAGCATGCCTATGGAGCAGATCTCCATCCTCAAGAGATGATTACAATGACTTTATCTATAACACATTATTTTATGGTGTGTTTTTTGATATGCTTTCCACTAAAATTTGGTGGTTGAATGTTGTTCCACCTTGAAAACATGATTTGTTGACTACATTCAATTGTCCAAAAGGTTTTCACATAAAAAACTTACAATTCTAAATAGGTGTGATTATTATTGGATATACTTGAGCACAAGATATGTGTTTTCCATTGAAATTTGATAGTCAATTGTTGCTCCACCATAGAAACATGATATGCACACACTTCTTGACCAAGCTGTCTTTAGTGCAACTTTTTGAAAGCTTTTCTGGTCTAATTTCTTTAAAATCCGGCAAAAATTTATTGAAATCGCAAATTTAATGGATAACCACTACACAATGCAAGCGTCCTAAAATTTTTTCAAAGTGCTAAATTCATATATAAATAATATATATCTTCTATCCAAAATTTTTTAAACACTTTCTTTTCTTACATCCCTAACTGAGATAAAATGCCTACCGGATAAAAACATAAACATGAGTAAAATACAACACAGGTAACTCGCCAAAGAAAAAATTGACCAAAAACCACCTACGTGAAGCTCAAAACACTAAACCATTCAAGCCAAACATATGTTGGCCGTAAAGCAATTGTGAAACCGCCCAAAATCTGTATCTGAATGGTTTTCGTAATTATCGTTTTATTTTATTATACGATATCACACACTTACAATTCAAAAACGGGCAGCAGTGGCTTGGAGTCCGATTGAATTTCGGGAGCTCATTCAACCATATCAAAAATTGTAGGAATTGACAAGGAAAAGAGTAGCAGATTAAACAGAGAGCCTTGCAGATCTCGTCTGCGAGGATGGATTCAGAACTTGCGGAATTGCAGAGGCAATTTCAGGCAGCACAGGAAGCAAAGTCCAGCGTGAGATTGTCGGAGAGAAATATCGTGGAACTTGTCAATACTCTTCAGCAGCTGGAGCTGCTCGACTCTGATTTGCTCCATACTGTCTCCGGCAAAGAATATATCACTCAGGTTTTCCTCATCTCTAATGGCTTATGTATACGCTAAACAGTCACGGCAGAATAAATTTCGTAACCAAATTTCGAATGGCCTGGCTTTACTTATATCACGCCAATTGTTATGCTGCTTATAAATAATCGTTGCATTGCTTAATTGGGCTGCTGCCAATCGAGGAAATTAGTATAATGAATCTCTTCAATTAATGCCGGGAAATGTTCATTCATGGATACTATCTCAGGTCGAAATCAAGGTCAACACATAAATCCTAATTTAGCCTTCCCTTGCCAAATCGAGTTAGGGCAAGATACGTTGCATCTGTTTCAAGACATTTAGATGCAGTTACTGTCATTTGATCGTAGAAATTAGGGCAAATTAGAGTGATAAATGAATTAAAATAATTTGAAATTGCGATCATATTTTGAAATTGTGTCTTCAGTGAGCAATTCGTTAAGCATGCTGGAAGGGTCAAGTCGAAATGTCTGGGTTAAAATAAACTGAAATTTAGTGTAGAGGGCATGGAACTGCATATAAGATCTGCTTTATATTCATGCCATCTTTGGTTAAAAGCGAGGGGAATCTGATCTGTCAAAGTCAGCCAGTACGTGCACCTCTGTAACGAAGATCATGTTGGCACCGGCAGCAAGCCCACCAGGTTTTCAACCTTTCAAACGCTCCAGCTTGCTGACAGACCACAGACCAAGGGCCAGAATAGAAGTGACTAACATATCCGCTAGTTGGAAGTGGCTCTTGGGTCGTCTTTTCTCCAATCGATCAATTACGATGAATTGAAAAGAAAATATATATGCATATATCGTTTTGGAGTGCAATCTCTTGATGTTCTAGGTTAAGGTACTAAAAGATACTTGACAGCAGCTGCCTTCTGTACCTTCAGCTGGATGCGGAGTTTATCAATAAGAAAGTTTCCGTTGAAGGGTGGAATGTTGACTTTGGCCTCTACTTCAAAGGGATTACTCCTAGCTGGCACGAATGTTTGTCAGTCGGGTTACGAGGATTGAACCACAAATGGAACAAACTGTTGCTATATTGCTTTTAGCCATCTAAGAACTAACTTTAAAGCCGAACAGCCACTAGAACTCGTTGACATCAGTTGCATTAATAAGTTGAACTTTTCTCCAAAAAGGGCTTGCAGGACAGTAAACTTCTGTTCTTTTACAAGAAGAGTTTTTCTATCAGTATTTAATAATTTACAGCAGACCAGCTATATCTGTCCACTGTCAGAAAACAAAACTGTTTCAGGCATGTTAAATTTCCATGAAACTCTGCAACTACTTAGTGAATCACTGAAAACAAGGCAACTGAAAAATGAAACCTAATTTACTTTCACCAAGATATAGAGTCTCTTAAAAATTTATAAGCAGCGGAATAAAACACCAGTGATAAAAACACATGCACACAAATTGACACGCTTGTTACCCAGGAAACCCAAAAGGAAAACCTGCTTTATTTGTTGTGTATTTAATTAATTGTTCTTGAACAATTGGATCTATTACAAGCAATCTGTCTCTGAGAAAGCATTCTGCAATTGTTCAGTGTTTGATCACAGCCCTCTAGCATGCAACTGTTCCCCTGCTGAAGCCTTGACTTGCCCTGCCTCTTGCCTGAACCCAGCACCTATTCTCTTGTGCACTGGAGGACCTATTTCCTTGCACACTTTCTCCTATTTTCTAGCGCACATCAGCTCCTAATTCCTTGGGCAAATCTGCCCCTATTTCCTAGCACACAACTCCTATTTCCTTGCACACTTGAGGCTCCTATTCTCTCGCGCACTTGTGACTTCCTATTTTTTAGGACAAAAGCTTCTTAAATCTATGCACTCCACAATCAAAGAATGATCTCAGAAAACTTGTGAACAAACTTATGATTTCCTGTGCCATCCTCCTCCTCTTTATATACCCAATTTGAGCATGCAAGGAAGGCCCAATTCAATTTTAGAAGTTGACTTCGAATAGCGAGTTAACTGAGAGTGATAGTATTTCTCTCTCCAATCAACACTTGGAGTCTTAGCTCGTTCTTCCTTCAATCAAGATTGAAGACTAACTCGCTCTAACTAAACTTGTAACTGCCACCTCGTACTGTAGTCAAATTGATGAAGACTCCACTTAACTAAAGCTCCAATTCTACGCATGCCATCTTGATTATCAATCTAGTAAACTGGAAATAAACTCATCCTAATTGAAGTCTAACTCATGAGCTCACACTCATGTTCGAGAAAGACAAACCAAGGTTTTCTTTGGCTAAGGCACAAGCCAAAAGACTTTTACTCTCTACATTTTCAACATTCCCTCTTAGCGAGGAAGGTACTTTTCTAAGAACCTCCTCCACCCGAATTTGTCTCCAACACCACCACGTTATCCGTTGTTGTAGCTGCTCCCTTTGAACTAGAAGAATTCCCTGCTTCCTGCCGCAGAATCTGATTTGAAGACATCCTTCTTCCAACCGTGCTCCTAGATCTTGATCCCGAGCATCTAACAATGTCATAGCATACCCACTGAGGCTCCTGACAGTACTTGAAGAATCACTCTTTGTTAATTCTCTTAGGGCTTCATTGTTCTTTGTTTTGATAATTACATTTACATCATTATTCACCATTTACATATTGAATTCACCCCATAGCATTAAACGTTATTAGCAATTATATAGAAAGAACAATAACTTCAACATTGTAGTGGAATAAAGGAACACAAGAAGAAAAGCATGCATACGGGACACCGGGATTTTGGTCAGAGACCAGGGCGAAACCCCACAAGGTGGGAAACCCATCCAAGTTCTTTTTCTTCTGTTAGATTGTCATCGAAAGTTCAGTAGACAGGTACAAGGTACAAATATCATAGGCTTGTTCACAACTTCATTTGTGAACAAGTTGTATCGATAATACATCTATTGTCATCATAACTTCATCATGAACTGCATTGCTACTATATATATAACACTGTGATACCAATGATGTGTAATGCGAAACAATTGTGACTGTGATGCCATGCATACTATAATGCAAAGATGCCATATATGTGATGCTAATATGATGCCAGCTATGGTGCCCTATATATATCTATATCTATATCTATATCTATATCTATATCTATATCTATATCTATATCTATATATAATATATATATATATATATATATATATATATATATATATATATATATATATATATATATATGCAGAGGAACGAAGCCATGATGCCATATTCAGAGGTGTCATGTAACCGAGAGACCATACATTGAACAACGATGAATACAACTGTGATTGCCACCTGTAAACAATACAACTGGAACAAACCATATAGAGCAAACACTGAGATGCCAGGGTAGAGATACTAGGCACAAAGATACCATAGTGAACGACGAAGTTGTCATATGCGAGCAGACAATGATCATAGCGATGCCATGATGCCGAAACAGAGATACCATCGAGAAACCAGAATAGTCACCATATAACATATGTGAACTATAGAATAGAGACGCCATAGAGCAAGCTTCAGAACATAGATATAGGAGCCATCACAGAGATAGAGAGTTATTGCAGAGATATAGAAAGCCATTGCAGAGATAGAGAGAACCATTGCAGAGATATAGAAAGCCATCGCAGAGATAGAGAGAGCCATCGCAAATATAGATAGAACCATAGCAGATATATAGAAAGCCATCGCAAAGATGCAGAGATACATATGACTAAACACCATCGAATCGTCATACTACAGAGAGACATAGTTCGTACCATCATCCACACCTAAACAAAAATAGAATTCACACCATATTGAGATATGACTTCTGCACTGTAATTGAGAGCAAGACTTGAGCAAGTTCTCTGAGATAGAATTGCGAGAGACTGTTATTACAAAGGTGTGTGACTGAGATCAAAACAGAGAGATGCCGAACCTCAGAACAATGGCATACGAAATTACCATTTGAGTTAAACTCAACGGGGTATTTATACTTGCTTCCATGGGTGAAAAGTTATGACTCTTGGGAGCGCCGACTTCTACGAATTTGAATTTTCAAATTAACATTTTCCCCTCCAAGTAAAGTGAAGCCCTCTTGATGTCCTTAAAGTAATTTCTTTTATTTGATTCACATTTTATAATTTCAATGTGGGCTAGGGGATTTCTTCCTAGATGCCAAATATAACACTCCTCAGCTAGGGAGGATTTATCATCAACATCGTAAGCTTCGTCTAAGATATCCATCATAGCAGCATCCCGACGAAACTCGAATGAACATCTCTCAATCATAAGGAAGATAGGCAACTATATCACTGATAAGACCCATCTCATATCATCACATAAAATAAGAGGCATTCATAACCAATGGTAGGGGAGATCAACCCTCCAAACCCTACTAGTATCGAAGACATATCCACAGCTATATCAATAAGACATCCATCATAACATATCTCAACATAACTCGATCATCAGTTGAACAAGAAGAAGAATCATCATAGAGAAGCATCCGACTTCCATCCTATATATAATAATCAACTTGTTCATTTATCACTGACATTAAGCCATATCTTCTGCTCATCTCCATCTGCTGAACAATCTCAAGTCTAAAGAAGAACAAGGATCTAACATCATAGGGGAGCCCAACTCAACCCACAACAACATTGGGGAACTTGGCTCAATCCGGAACAACATTAGGGAGCCCTTCTCAACTTGGAACCACATCGGGGAGCCTAGCTGAACCCGAAACATAGGGGAGTCAATCTCAACCCTCAACATCATCAGGGAGCCCAACTCAACCTGAAACACAAGGGAATCAATCTCAACCCTCAACATCATCGGGGAGCCCAACTCAACCCTCAATCCAATAGGTGAGATCAACTTACCAGAAGGGCAAGGATCAAACTCTGAGGATTGAAGGAGGGCAACTCACAAGACCCTGCCACCCTCACCAGGAATGACATATGCAAGTCCTCATGTCTAGGGGTAGAACCCCTAGCACGCTTGATCCTTAGTGATCAAGCTGTTGAACATCATGCATCCTTGTCATAGGGAATATAGTAGTATCAGATGCGTCTGTTGGTAGTACTAATTAACCCTAACCACTTTTCCTAAGTCGTTGGCCAGATGAGAGGTACTTCCCAGGAGTTCCAAACTGTAAGGGTAGGATGTATGCTAGGGTATCAATAGCGGAAGGTGAACCACTCACCCTATGTTCACATGTTGGTTCCACAGGGGAAGGTGAACCACTCACCCTGTGCTCATATAGTTCCAAGAAGTACCCCGGGCCTGCCCCAGGAGCTCCCAGAGCTCAATGTTCAACTGGGACCCTCAACGGAGGGTCTTTCCACGACTCGAAGTCACTCTTTGAATGCTAAGAACTTGGCCTTCCCCAAAGGCTTTGAGAGGATGTTAGCAACCTATTTATTCTTCATGATGTAATGGAGCCTTATTGCTCCTTGTCGTACCATATCTCAGATAAAATGGTACCTGATATCAATATGCTTGAATCGGTCGTGTAACACAGGGTTCTTTGAATGGTGAATCCCACTTTGATTATCTCAATAGATGATGGTGGTATCCAACATTTGCTCAAGTAACTTGTTGGAGAGTTTCCTTAACCAAATGGCTTCACAACAAGCCATGCTAGCTGCAATATATTCAACGTCAATGGTGCTTAGAGCAACAAACTTTTGTTTTTGGCTCATTTAAGAAATTGAAGCGGACCCCAAAGAGAAGCAACACCTGGATGTACTTTTTCTATCCACCACACTGGAAGTCCAATTGACATTAGTATATCCATTTAGTCTGAGATCCTAGGTAGTGTACCTCAATACATGGTTGATAGGATTATGAAGATATCTCAGAAGATTCTTTGCAGCAATCCAATGTATATGATGAGACTCAAGCATAAATTGACTCAATGTATTAACAACAAAGCATATGTTAGGTTGGGTGTTCACCAAGAACATCAAAGCTCCCACAAGTTGTCTATATTCATAAGTATTTGCTAAATCCCGACCAACATCTCCACATAACCTAACTTTTGCCAGACTTCTAAGCCTAAGAAGTAGTGCATCAATCCTAGGTCCTTCATCTCAAATTCAAAAGTCAACTCCTTACATTGATGAATGAGAGGGTCTGCACCAGTCAGAAATAGATCGTCAACATATAAGAGCAAAATAACAATATCAGATGATCATCGATCCATGTCCTGAAGAATTGTTTCATTTTGCAATCAAGGGTGACCTATTCATCCATTGCAAATAGGTGTTGGGATCTCATCAAGGGTCTCTCCCTTTGAATGGGAAGCTTCTTTAGTCATTATCAGTGTTACTATCATGCATTTAGAAGGCTCTATCAGATCATGGAGTCAAACTATATATATATATATATATCCTTGTCATGACAAGTCATCATCAACTTATTCAATGTATAAGTCATTAACCATTCATAAGGGTTATACAATATACAATATCAACTCATCAAAGTCTAACATCATCAAGTCAAGGCATCCACAATGTCAAAATTTACAATGTTGTTAAGTCGCTGCAGTAGCTTTAACCTATCAAAGTCTTATCAAGATCAACAAGAAGATGGTCAAACATATCCTAAGTATCAATCTCAATCATACTATTGCCATCAGGGTTACCGTACTCATTACAAGCACTGCCAATAATAACAACTGTTACTTCTATTATATCACATATACCAGAAATCAAACTCACTATATGTACGTGACTGATATGTATCACACAAGAATGTGAATCAAAACTTTACTAAGGGTTTCTTGTCATACTCCATGGATTAACTTGCCATCTCAATATTACTGCTAAATCGAAACATAACAATTATACATACCTCGTAATATTCATATACCTTTATAGCACATACACTTTGTCATCTTACAATAAATTAACATCAGGATCTTGCTTTAGCTTCCTCCCTGTACCTACTACCAGCTTTCTTCCTGCACTAGCTCTCATTTCTTGCACCTTTTAGTATTCATATGATCCTTAAGAAGGATCTGCTTATCACATCTTCAGCAAGAAGTTAGAACTTAGAAGTATACAACTATTCAAGTATTTGTGCAGGAACAACAATCAAAATGATAAACCTAAACACGAGCGATGTCATAAAGAAATAGGTTCAGAGGATACTTATATTTAACAAGGGTTGAAAGAAGACAACTCCCTCTTGGACATGTCACCAAGGGTCTTCAGAAGAGATGCAATCATTCACAGAATCCCTATTCCAAGTCCTTCCCTTTTTAAACACGAGGTAGCACAGTTCATCAACCATATATGACAGATTTCATCAAAGGAGGAGAAGTCTCAACTGCCAACAGCCAATCCAAACATGCTATCTCTCTAGAGTGAATCTAAGGTTACACTAAATTTATCATAGATGCTTGTATAATTTTTCACTAATCATGCTAGGGTTTCAAGACTTCAAGTCTTCATCATATCTAGGTTATACTTCTTCCAAGGGTTTTTTCCAAACCCTAACCCTAATTCCTCTTACTATAACAAGGGTGCCTAGGGTTTCCTTCAAATCCTAGCATTCTTGTAGGTCTTTGCCATTCCTTTAACTTATTCATAGGTGTCCTTACAAGGGTGATCTCAATAACTTTTCTTCAACCCGACTCAGATTCCGTGTTAATTTTCTTAGGGCTTCATTGTTTTTGTTTTTATAATTGCATTTGCATCATTATTCACCATTTACATATTGAATTCATCCCATAGCATTAAACATTATTAGCAATTATATAGAAATAACAATAACTTCAACATTGCAGTGAATAAAAGGAACACAAGAAGAAAATCATGTGCAAGGGACACCAAGATTTTGGTCAAAGACCGGGACAAAACCCCATCCAAGTTCTTTTTCTTTTATTAGATTGTCATTGAAAGTTCAAGAGAGAGGTACAAGGTACAAATAAGGCTTGTTCACAACTTCATTTGTGAACAATTTGTATCAATATTACATCTATTGTCATCATAACTTCACCATGAACTGCAATGCTACCATATAAATAAAACTATGATACCTATTGTAGCCCACACTGTACAGGCAAGACGCGACAATGTTCAGGGCGGGGGTTGTCACTATGATCCCCGCCCTCTCCGTTCTAGCTGTCTCCCTACAACAAACTATGGGGGTTAGTCCCTATGAAATGTGAAGATGAGAGAGTTGTTGGCAACCAACAAATCCGGGAGACACAACTGAATGTCCTAGCAACCTGGTTGAATTAACAAGTTAAACTATTGGATTAGATTATCGTGGAAGACCAGTGCCTTAAATGGAGTCAATTACTTGCTGAGATTATTTACCAAGTTACCAGATGAACAATTGTTGCTTGAGGATGCTCCACTGTCCTATATGAAATGGAAATCCTACACTCTAGGTGAGATGCAAAATCTTTGTTAATTTTAGATTATATGCCTATTCTAAATGTGCCCTTCCTCTTGATTGTTTTGAAGCTAGTCTCTAGAGTGAGTTGTGAAATAGAAACCGGGGGGGAACCGAGTTGAGGCTTGGTTAACGATACTTCCCCCAGGGTTCTAACCACTTGATGCCTCCGATGCTGTAGAGACTGTGGCTCTAACAACAGCAAGGTCACTGTGTTAACTACTAAAGAGGTGCTAGACTCCTCAAGCTAGATGAGAAAGGTGGGCCTATCTTTGTATCGACCAAATTTATGCTAGGAAGTTAATTTATTAATGCAATAGACTAATCCTAGTATGCAAGTGCAAGAGATGGATGAGTGCTCTTAAGGTGAGATTACTTAATGTTCTTAAGTACTTAGTTATAATGATTTTCAATTAAGAACAATAAGGTACTTAATGAATAATGAAATGACAATCTCAACCACAAGAGGAAAAATGCTTAAACTTAATGGTGTCAGAAAATGTTGACGGTAAAACCAATAGACAATTTGCTCAAATGATAAATAAGATAAGAGCAATGCTAAATAACAATGCCATCTATGATTAAACTTGATCCTCAAGAGGTAATCAATTCAACAATGATCAATGTATCCAGTTATCCAACAATGTTAATTAGAGCAATTAGCCAATCTTATTAAACACTTATCCACTTGTATCAGAGCAATTATGTGTGTAAATGAAAGAGTGCAACTAGATGCCAATGGTGAAGAAAGAAATATGGATCAGCCAATAACATATGATTGCAGCAATAAGAAAATCACCAACTACTCAATTTAACACTTATCTAAGATTCACAAAATCCAAGGAACAAGAGCTAAATGAGATTAGATGACTTTTAACCACTTTATATCACCGCTGTAATTTTTATGTCAGACCTTATGCAGTAAATTTCAGACCCTGAAATATTATTACATCCTTCAGCAAATGATCAGCTATGCATAGAGGAGAGAGCCCAATGAGTGCAAGTGACAATATAAGACAAAATATGATCACCAATGAGTTATTATGCCACCTTTATGAAATTTAATCACTGCAGTAGGTATTTTTATGTGGCTGTAGCAAACATATCAGATCTGAAATTTATCAATCAACCCACAAGAAAACCTCTTATGCACTTAAATTTACGTAGGCTTACTTCTTAATGCTCTAGGTGCATTATTGATGAATTTAGGTTTATTAAAAATGTGTTTAAGGCCTTAAATATGCTGCTGTCATAAAATACTTCATAATTCAAATTTAGAACAGTGGTGAAATTAGAGGGTTGGAGAGAAAACCAAGAGGCCTTAAGGCCTTGTAGATGGATAATGAAGTTCCTAATGGACTTGGCTACTTGCAATCTCCAAGTTAGCTCTAATATTGCTGTAAAATCACATTGTTAGGTCACTAAAATCATACAAAAATCAGAAATGACTGAATACAAGACTAGGGCAATGGCTAGAAAACCCAAAGACTAGGGATAGAAAGGGAAAATGAAAGGCTAGAAGGGCCAAGCAAGGGTTGAATGAGGGAAAGGAAGGCCTTATAAGGCCACGACCAAGGAGGAGAAGCCCACAAGGGCTGACGTAGGGCAAGGAAAGGCCCTTTTAAGCTATGTTACCAGACCCGACACTCCATGGTCTAGGATCCATGGATCCACAGATCTGATCTAGATCTGTCCAGGAACTGTCAACGTGGCGGATCATTGTTGGCCGGAAACGCATCCCTGAATTTGGAAACGGATTCTGCAAAATCAGAAACAGTTCCTGTGATATTTCTGGATTTCAAATTTTTTGCAGCGTGGTTTTTAGTTTGTAGACTTCAGTTTTAGGTTTTTATTTGGCTTTATGTCGATCATTGTCTTTTTCACTGATAGTCGGCACACATTGACATTTTTATAGCAACAGAGAAGGATAGCGAGACAACACCAGTTTTCGTTTCGGCAGATGGATAGCATAAATTTGTCTGCTGGCTGTGGCATTTGTTGAAAAGATAGTGCCTGGAAAGACAGCGCCCGGATAGTGAGCATGAGCACACTATTCACTAGGTAGCGATTGCTCTTCATAGAGCCTTGAGCAACAACGATGCGCAATAGACTTAGGACTATTCATCGGCAGTGACTAATTGTTTTAATTTTCCGAGGACGATTCATCAGGCAACAATTCACAGTTTCATAATTTTTAATGTTAAATTAAATTTTTTAATCGGGTCTGAACTCATTCATTTTTTAAATTTTTTTCACGTTAAATAAACATTGAATAGTAAACTGTCTCCGCTTTGGGTCCAGAACAGAGCTCTTGTTCCCATATGTCCAATCCATAAAATAGTAAATACTGGTGGTCGTGGTCTTGATTACCAATGGCGTTAGTTAATTAAAAATTTCGCGTCTAATTTTAACTCAGCGTCTAATTTAAAGACTTCAACTCAGCGTCTAATGTTAAAGACTTCAACTCAACGTCTAATTTTATCATTTTGATTTTTTTGTCTATTCTTCAAAGTTCACATTTGACTCTGTTTTTATTCTCAATGAGGGTTTTGGGGTGTCGAATGTTTTAGTGCATTTAGTGACCAAAATTTGGGTTCTTTTGAAAACAAAATAAAATCCATTAGAATTCTGAAACAATGAAGATTAGATATTAAAATTTTAAAAATATTATTATATTTTTTGTACGGGATCTAGTCACATAAATTAATGTGGCTATTTAAATTTAAAAAATATCTAGCCACATTGCTATATAAATATGTGGCTTTTTTATAAATATCTAGTCACACAAATTAATGTGGTTATTAAAATTTAAAAAATATTATTATATTTTTTGTACTTGACGTATTAAAATTAAAAAAATATTATTATATTTTTTGTACTTGACGTATCCTTGCCGTATCTGGATCTTGGATTTTCAAAAAACTAGCGAATCCGGATCCGGATCCGTATCCGAATCCTGGTAACTTAGCTTTTAGGGCCTGCAACTAAGGGTTAAGCCACTTAGGGGTTGCAGCCAAGGCAAAGGAAGGGGTTTGAGGCCCCTTAAGGCATGCGGCCTAAGGCTACGACCCTAAAAAGGGCTACTGCAAAGCCTAGAGGGTTAGCGGCCTAAGGGAAACCCCCTTAGGGGGCTGTGACTATGCAAAGGAGGGGGGTTGAGGGCCTAGAAAGGCCACTAAGGCTCATGGTTAGGCCCTAGGGCCTAAAAAATTTGAAACCCTTGCAAACACAAAAATTTCACCACAAAATGCCAATATTAAGCTCAAACTGATGGACGACTTCCCTTCTTCAACTGGACGTTGAGTTGCTGGAAGTTGGGGAGATTAGATCTTACCCTCAAGGGCCTAGAACAACCTTCCTTGCTTGGATGAATAGCTCAGAAAAAATTGTTGCTTCAAACCCTTGAACTATTTGTTGGACATTGGATAAACCAACACTCCCTGTGTGTTTCGAGACATAGACTAACCGCCTCTCGTTGATCCTTATCTCTAGTGATGCGATCGTTGACTAACACCTGCGGGTTTTGCTCTAACAACAATCGTGATTCCCAACAAGTGGTATCAGAGCGTAGCTTACGAGTTCGATACACACCTGGCCTGCGTTGGGGGGAGATTGTTGGACATTGGATAAACCAACGCTCCCTGTGTGTTTCACGACATGGACTAACCACCTCTCGTGGATCCTTATCCCTGGCAATGCGATTGTTGACTAACTCCTGCGGGTTTTGGTCTAATGGAAATCATGATTCCCAACACTATCACCTGTAAAATGAATAACAGAATTCCAAACCCTAGATATATATACAAAATTATAAAACCCTAAATTCCCAAATGTTGCAAAATAACAAGGGTTAGAAAAATAATTTACAAATATTTATAATATTTACAAATTTAATTTACAAGCTCTCATTAGCAAATTAATTCTTTTTAGTCCCAGAACAAATAATAATTTTGAAAAATATTTTGTTTAGAATAAATGCCAATGGACGAATAATTTCAAAAGATAGATATTGGGCAAAACCCTTTTGCAAAATTAATTACCACAACGAAATCTCAGAGCCCAAACATAGTCGACTCTTCCCCACAGTCTATGAACTTGGAGCCCAAGGGTTAGCGTACCTGGAAATCTCTATAATTTTCTCAAAATAAAATTGTTAGCTCATATGGTGAATCAAATCACCTAAGATAGCATGTACCAATAGAATGTTCTTATCACCAACAAATGAAATAACAAATTTAAAAATATTTAGCACAATATAGGATAACACATAGCTAACACATACCACAGATTAGCAGAAGAAGAACACCATGAACTAAACACCAAAGTCTTTCTATTATGATATAAAATGTTCCTAGCAGAGTAGCAGCTGAATACCAATGTTACAAATATTTTCTCATCTAGAGATCATCCAAAGATATTGAATAGAAGCAAAATGATTTCTTTATATAAAGAAACCCCTCCATGTGGAAAATAACGACTAGTTGGCTTGATCCTCATCAAAATAATCTCGATCGTTGAAAATAGTTTGATCATATTTTAATCTCCACTGTTGGATTTTTAATTTTGAGGAAAAAGTCGAATGTTTCTTAAAGCCTATGTTTAATTGATCCAAAAATTAATATTTTGGATTAATTTCCTCAAAAAATTGACTTTGACTTAACCACCAAGGTCCAAGGGCTCAAATTTTCTTAAAATATCCCATTTTCCCTTTGTGGGGGACCTCCAAAAATTGACTTTCCTTCGACCCACGACTTTTTTATTTAACTTCCACTTGGAGAGAAATTAATTTTTCTATAATTATTTTTGATTCAAAATTAATTAATTTTCTGGCTTAGGATTTTTATTTAATATAGTCAGAAAAATTACTTAATTGACACTAGAGGGGATTAATAATTTTTCCATCCTCAAATATTTTAGCCATGACGTCTAAGTATGAGGGACTATGCACTAAAATATTTTTTACATCAAGATATTACAATTAATTCAACCCTCAAAAGGGGAATACACCTTTACACATAGTCCCTTATGACATTACCCGATTCTGCGACACAATATGATCTAGTATAGACCAAGTGGTTTGTAATAAAATGATTTAGCCAAATGTGCTTAAATTATTCCCAAACACACTTTGACAAAGACTCGACATAACACTAGGACTCACTTAAGACTTTGTCAAGGAATTCCACCCTAGCTTTGGGGTTTAAGCTGGAAGAAAAACTCTGTTGATTATCTGTGTTTAGAAACACACATTATTCAGGAGGTTAAAAAACTTCCTAGGATGAAATCCTCTGCCAAAATGAGAGGCTTACCTAGGTGTTGTTACATAATTAAACGATCATACTAGCATCGTTTACAATATAACTTGCAGAAATTGGGTTTACAATGATACAAAAGTGCTGACTAATGACTTTGAACTTTGAAAAAATTCTTCATGTCTTCGCATTCTTCTTCCTTAGACTGTTGACAAACTGTGTTCAACAATACCAATGATGTGTAATGCTAAACAATTGTGACTGTGATGCCATGCATACTGTATTGCTGAGAATATTACAACAACCTTTCCCAGCTGGGAATATTCTCTTTGCCAATGATTGCATCTTGAAAATTCTCCCAAGACTTATGAAGTCCCAGAAGTGCAAGACTCACAAGGTCACTGTTTGCTCCAGTCACGCCACTCCACCTAGTTCATCCCGAACCTGAGTGAACTTGGAAAGATATGTGATGATGGGCTCTCCTTTGCTCATTTAGATATTTCTTAGCTTGTCCTTAAGAGTAAGCTTCCTAGAATCACTGGAACCCTAATACAAACCTAAGATGGCTTTCCACATCTCATATGTTGTCTTCTTCCCATGGAGATGAGGGATAATATGGTCTCTGACCCCCTTGAGAATGATCCTCCTAGCCTTGGTGTCATTCTTGTTATGCTGGATCAACTATTGGGCATCTTGAGGTGGCGCTATTTTTTGTTTCACAAATTCTAGCACCTCATTTTCTTCCAATAGCACTGAGATCTGCTTCTTCCATGAGAAGAAGTTCGAGGCTCCCTCTAAATAGCGATATGCCCTTATTCCTTAGAACGCCATACTGCTATCCAAAGAACTGCTCTTCAAAACCCTAGCGCAAGCTTTCCTAACTGATTTACGCTCTTCACTAACTGATCAACTTGGTGTTGGTCTTTATGCTAATCACTTCTTTGACACCATGTTAAATTTCCATGAAACTTTGCAACTACTTAGTGAATCACTGAAAACAAGGCAACTGAAAACTGAAACCTAATTTACTTTCACCAAGATATAGAGTCTCTTAACAATTTATAAGCAATGGAATAAAACACCAGAGATAACACTTGCACACAAATTGACACGCTTGTTTATCCAGGAAAGCTGAAGGGGAAACCTGCTTTTTGTTGTTGTGGTATTTTATTGATTGTTCTTGTGCAATTGGATCTATTACAAAGTAATTTGTCTCTAAGAAAGCATTCTGCTTCTTCTCACTAATCTTAGCTAATACAATTGATCTTGGCCTGCCTTGATCACTACTTGATTTCGACCCTCTGGTATGCAACTGTTCCCTTGTTGAAGCCCTTGACTTGGCCTGCTCTTGCCTCATCCTACCTCCTATTCTCTTGTGCATTGGAGCTCCTATTTCCTTGCACACTTTCTCCTATTTTCTAGCGCACATCAACTCCTAATTCCTTGCGCAAATCTACCCCTATTTCCTAGCGCACAAGTACCTATTTTCCTGTGCACTTGAGGCTCCTATTCTCATTCACACTTGTGACTTCCTATTTCTTAGGACACAAGCTTCTAAAATCTGTGCACTCCACAACAAAAGAATGATCTCACAAAACTTGTGATTTCTTGTGCCTTCGTCTTTCCTCTTTATAGACCCAATTTGAGCATGCAAGGCCCAATTTAATTTTAGAAGTCGAGTTCTGATAGCGAGTTAACTGACAGTGATACTATTTCTCTCTCCAATCAATACTTGGAGTCTTAACTCGTTCTTCCTTCAATCAAGATTGAAGACTAACTCACTCTAACTGAACTTGTAACTGCCACCTCATACTATAGTCAAATTGATGAAGAGTCCACTTAATTGAAGCTCCAACTCTACACATGCCATCTTGATGATCGTTCTAGTGAACTAGAAATAAACTCATCCTAATTGAAGTCTAACTCATGAGTTCGCACTCATGCTTGAGAAAGACAAACCAAGGTCTTCATTGGCTAAGGCACAAGCCAGAAGACTTTTACTTGCTACATTTTCAACAGGCCAAGCAAAAACGTGAATAAAATTTACAAAATTTTGGCCAAGAATACCATCGTCATGAGGGTCTAGTTATGAGATCATTTTCCGTTGTGTTCATAGCCAAATTTTTGTGCCAAGTTTCCAAATAATCTTTATTACAAACAAAAGTTGATTTGTACTGTTGCAATAAACACCATGACTACTAAAACACTGAAGGAAAATGGGATAAACACTTTATCATCTAGACCAAAATACTGAGACCATTCCATCATTTATGGGAGCAAGCATTGTGCTCCAAAGGAGCTCTGGGAACCTGATCGAAGCTTCTAATGCTTTGGGTGGAGTCATAATCCATTTGAATACAAGAGTGTTTGGAGGCGTGGAGATAGAGTGAGAGTCAATTGACATCAGAGAGCTTACCATTTTTGGGGTGGAGGAAACTGAAGCAATTTTCCATTCTTTTCTCCATTCTTTTAATCCTTTCGTCTAGCTTTGAAAGAGTATGAAGAGTTGATTTGATTGAAGATGATTTCTCTTCCACGCGAGGCTTAAGCACTGTAACTTCTGCAGTGATTTTATCGAGGGCGGGCTTAGCACACACTGCTTTTTCCACTTTTTTTATTTTTCCTTGGAGCACAAATTGTGACATTGCTCTCTAATTAGGCGGTTTTAGATAACAATGTCACTCCTCTTATAGGTATCCACATCATCATCATCAGACTATTTGGGCAACATCATATCTTACCATCTTTGTTAACAAGGTTGATTTGTCAGTGCATGATGAGTGTATTGGAAACCACAAAACGTATGTTGGCACCCACAAGAATATTTTGTTTCTAAACATAGGGTGATCATGAGAGTTCACATCATTTTTTGGATGATCCATACATTTAATAAACCCACTTCTAGTCATGATTAGTAGGGACAGATGGTAATGGCTCTCCACATTGGCCATGTTGATTTGGAGGAGCCACCACTGTCCACCTTGACCCAAATAGGTGCCATTTTAGTAGCGATGGGATGTTGCTTCCAAGGTAGAATGTGACAACCTTGCTTTTCTTGTCAAGGGGCGATATAAAACACGACATGGACAGGGCATCTTCATCTTATTGAAATGGGACCGTGATGGATATTGGGACAATGCAAGTTGATTATCGAAAAGCCATGTTGGTCTTACTAGTGTCAGAGTGATTACCCTTATCCTCCTCTTCCCAGTCCTTGTGAATTCCCCTTTTATTACACTTCAGTATATACTATAATTTTTATACATCCTGCTGCTTGAGAGAGGGGGCCTACGATGTGACATGAGTTGGTGATAGTGGAAGTGGAGTTAGAAGTTTCCCATGTCTTTCCCATTTTTGCCCTTATGCTTAGTCACAACTTATCTCAAGACTTCTCCTTGGCACTTATAATGCCCTAACGAAACTTTGCTTTGTAGCTTGAGGAGGAGAACCCATCTTTTTTTTGGAGAGGTTTTTTAGTGCCTTGACACCCTTGACAATCCTCTTAAGTTCATAAACTTCTTGTTATTTCCATAGTAATACTTGGGCTTGGAATTTCCATGAACAATGGGGGTTCAAGTTGTAAATGGACAAAGGAGTGATCCTGCTTTTGGATTCCTTCTTTAGTGGTTATTGTTAGCATTCCCTAGGAAATGAGGCCTTTCATTTAATTTAGAGTTAGCGCCACCATTATACTTCTTCCAGATATGGGTGATCACAAAAGTTTTAAAGGAGAGAGGCTTCTTTGCTTTAGATATCACTTAGGAGGTTTTGTGATTGCTTAGTTTGGAGAGTCCACTTTGTGTATAATCGATAAGGGAGGAATCATTAATATAGACAACAAGGAGGTAAGGGTAATTATTTGTAGCCCTTCCTAAAGTGCCAAAGCTTTTATGTGATTATTTGTTGTCTTGTCAATGCTTAACACATATTTTATCTTTTTTTCTCCCTTGAGTTATAGATTAGCCCTCCAAATCCTACTGAGCTGGAATGTCCTCTAGTTGTTCCCTCAAAGAAAATATTGTGTTTTATTTTTAAGTAATTCATTTTTTAATACCAACAAGTTTGGAGGTTCCCATTGGCGCTTGTATAGCGGATTCGCCAACAAGTTTGGAGGAGAGTTGTTTCATAGTGCAATAAGCCCCATCCTCTCAACTAGTCCCCTTCTTGTGCTTCGAAGTTTGTTGTGGATCCTTCTCCTTAGTAGGGAGCTATTATGCTTTCTTTCACCAAATTTATTATGGAATCTTTGACTTTGACTTTGTGTTTTTCTCTACCATTGAAATGAAATTGCTACAGGCTACTTGGATTTTCTAGCAAGCAACTCTTGGCAACATGTCTCAGATTTTCTTGAGCAAAGGATTCCTTTTAAAAGTTTTTAGGGTATTTTGAGGATTATTTGCTAAATATTGAGTTCCAACTCAATAACTCTTGAGTTCTTTGTATTCTAGGCCTATGTCAAGGGAAACCTAGATGTCTCTTACAAGTTTTTATGTTGAGAATGTTGAGAAACCTATAGGGCTGCAATTAGGATGATTTCTCTTATACTTGATCACTGCTTGTGATGTATTTTTACTTTTTCTTACTTATTAGCTTCTTTTATTATTATGTTGTTCTTATCATCAAACAACTACCAAAAACATGAAGATCAATAGTACATAAGAACATAGGATGTATGCTGCAAGCCAGGGCCAAAACCTCTCCACTTGAGAGGAAAAACCCACAAATCTCTCTTTTCTTATAGATTCTTCAAATGACCAATTCCAAGGCCCCAAGACCTATAGACCAAGACCAATACCCTTCCAAGACCAAGCCAAACCTTCCAAATGATGTGCTTCTTTTTGTTGAGAAATCTATAAGGCTACAATTAGAATGATTTCACTTAAACTTGATAACTACTTGTGATGTTATTTTACTTTTCCTTCATTGTTAGCTTCTTCTCTTATTATTATGTTGTTTTTATTGTCAAACAACTACCAAAACAAGAAGATTAACAATACAAAAGAACACAGGTTGTAGGCTGCAAGCCAGGGCCAAAACCTCTCCATGTGAGGGGAATACCCACAAATCTCTTCTCGTCTTATAGATTCTTCAAATGACTAATTCCAAGACATCTAGACCAAGACCAATACCCGTTCTAGACCAAGCCAAGCCTTCTTGATGATGTGCTTCCTCTATTCAAGTCAAACCCAGTCACATCTCTTCCAGTTGCACAACTCCGACCCCCAGCTACAAAATTTCGGTCTCTACTGCAAGTCTGAAATTTTCGGCCCCTACAACAGTCACTGTTTCCACACGTGTGAGCAATTCTAAGGCTTCCAAGGCTTCCTTTGACCTTTACTTGGTTGCTTCTCCTTCTAGGGCTTGTTAGTAACCTAATAGACCTTCCTTTGTCCTTCTTTCTGCAACTTCCTTGACTTCGACCTTGCAATTGCAAAACCCTAGCCTTCTTTTCGCACTTGAGAGAGAGAGAGAAATAACCCAAACACTTTGCCCTTTGTCCTTCCATCCTTCCTTTCTTGTCTTTCTTCTACTTTTCCTTCTCTTAGATCATGAGAAGAGTGAATGTGTCCATAGGAGGTCGAGTTCCTTCCTATATATAGGCTGACTTGGTCTTGGAGGGTATTTTGACACTTTTAAATACAAAAATAATTCTTTTGACATGTTACAATGTGCTCAATGGGGTCTTCTTCACATGACAATGACTCTATTGACTTCTTGACACTAGGACAAACGCTAGAAGCACTCAATGGGTGCTTGCCATCTAAATAAAAGGACCTTGAGCATGAAACCCATGCTACAAAAAAAAATAACAATAATAATTTTGCTTTCTTTTTACAATATACAAGAATCAAGAGTACATTTCATATTTATGCCATATGCCTTTGAAGTGTTACTATAGCCAACAAATATTCCATTTTGTTGAAATTTCTAAGTCTTTCCATTAGAAATTTAATCTGTATTCTTCCGGTTTATTTCTTCTAATTGCTAATTACGAACAAGTTATTTAAAACATAAATAACGAAATAAACACAATACAATCTCAACCATCTATAGATCAACAGCTGAAAGAAAACAAACACACAAGTGACACCATTATTTTTGGACAACTCGTCCCCGGAAAAACCCAATGCGGGAAAACCGGTCAAACAATTCTGAGGGTTTATTATTATGCAGTATATCGTTGAGTACAACTGAGTGCCAAACTAGCTCACCTGACAAAGAAAAACAACCGACAATAATACCTCTTTATTCGGAAGTAGGTATTCAGAAAACTTGCCCCACGAAACCCTCTCCATCAACATTAAAGCACTGCATCAACCCTCCTGGCCTCTACGTCAGCCTTAGAACCCTTTGCGTCAACCCTTTGAGGCACTACGCAGCCTTTGGGACCCTCTGCGTCACTGCTGTTGCTCTCTGCGTGGATGACGCAGGCCCTTTGGCCTCTGCGCTCTCTCCGCTGGGCTCTGCGTGGCCTACTTTGGCTTCTGCGTTTGCCTCTCTACCTCTGTGCCTGTCTCTCGGCACTATCTCTGCCTCTCTGTCCAATACTCACTGCCCCTCGCCGCTGATCACTGATTCAACTTTACTTAGCAAACCCCGCTTTAGTAAATCGAATCACTGATCACTCTGGTGTTCTCCAACTGACCCTCAAGCCTCCTCTTATACTTTTCCTGTTGGTCCTTCAACGATCGATATTACGTCTCTAATCAATGACTAAGATTAGATTTGGCTTGATCCATGTCTTTTGCAACCTTCTAACCCAGTTTATATTAATACCCATTAATATTTTATTTTTCCTAAGTTTAGACCTAGGAACTCCATTAAAAATATTAATTATTTTAATATCTCCTAAACCGGGTAGAATCTGCCCAAACCATTTTTGGGTCTTGGAGATCTCATGTGCTTTAGCCGATCCAACAATTTTCATGGCTAGAGCAAATCCGATGCTACCCCAAATAACACTCTCTCTTAGCGAGGACTTTGCTCTGGTAATACTCCACACTGAGCATCCCTCTGATTATACGACATTGGTACCTGTGTTGATGCTAGGCCTCCCCGCCCAACGTCCTCTGCACTGCTGCATCCTGTACTATTGCCCATGGCTCTGCCACTGCCACTGCTACGTCCATACATCAACTCCCTTTGCATTTGTGTTGCTGCTGTTCCTTTCTCCCAACACTGCATCTGCACTGCAACCCCCTCTCATCATGCTGCATCATGCCACTGCTAATTGCTATTGCACTGCAACTCAGTTATTGAGAAGTAAGTAACTGATCCGCCCAACTACTGACACCTTGGTCAGGCTAGAAACACTCCTGATGCTGAAGCTATCTTTGTCGCTATCGAGTGCTCCCTCTACTGTATTTGCGTTGCTGCAACAACTCCCTGCCTCTCGCACCGCTACAAACCTCTCTGTGCCATCATACACTGTTGCAACCTCCTTCGTGCCTCTCGCACTGCTGCAGCCTGCTAGCTTTGTGCTGACCGGGACTTTTGCACTTCTAGCACTCTCTGCTGCTTCATCTGCATCCATTTCTACCGACATCCACCATCTTGCTACTTTCACTTTGGGGCTCCCATAGCTAGGTATAATCCGAGAGTTTGGGTACCTCAAGGATCCTGCCCCTCATCGCCTGTAGTCCTCCTGAATATAGCGCAATGTCTCCCCACCTCTTCTCTAGAGGTACATGAGCACTCATGGCATTATCGTCATCCTCTTCTATCTCCTTCTCCGCCTTCGCTGGCACTACCTTGGAGTTAGACGCCTCTCCCTTGTTCTTCTTCCTCGGACATTGGTTCGCATAATGAATCAGTTCTCCACAGTTGAAGCACTTGACCTTGGAGAGGTCCTTTTTCTTCCTCCTCCTGCTTTCCTGCAGATGCCAGAACTGCATCCTCTTCCTCTTCCTTCTTGATCTAGACTCCTTTGCTGCTACTTCCCGTCTTGCTCAGCCGTTTGATCTCCTCTCGACGAAGAGCCACCCACAATTCTTCCTAATCTGGAAGATCCGCCCTGCCCAGTATGCTCTGGACAAATGTCTCCCACTCCTCGGAGACTGCATTTAGTGCGGTCCTCACCAACATCTCCTCATCCTGCGTGGCCCCTATGGAAGTCAGTTGGTCTCGGATCTCCTTCAATCGACTGAGGAAGTGATTTATGTGCTCCCCCTTCTGCATCTGGTATGACTGCAGCGGATTCTCAAGTAACATCTTCCTCTGCACAGAAGTATGCTGGTACAATTTCTTCAAGGCATTCCACATTTCCTTTGTCGTCTCTTTCTCAGCAATATGTTGGACCACATGATCCTCGACCCCCTCAAGGATGATGCGTTTTGCCTTGGCCATTGCCTCCTTGTACTTCTCATTATCAGCCGGGTCAACTGGGATCACCACTGTTCTCAAGGCGAAGGCCTTGATGTCTATCTAGAATGGACAAGATCTTGGCCTTCCAGACCATAAAGTTGGATGCCCCATCCAACCTGTCTTGATCCTTCAACCCATTCATGGCCATCTCTCTGCTCTTTTTCTCGACTCCTTCGAGTCTCTCTACTTCCCTCCGGAAGTTCTCTCTTCGGCTCCTGCTGAGTCCCTTTACTTCCCACCTGGAAGTTCTCTGGTAGACTCCCTCTGAGTCACGATTTCCCTTCTGGAAATCTTCTTGCCAATCGTCAAGTCGCACCTCTCCGATCCTTTGTGCACCTGCAACACTGATTCAAATTCCTTGGCTAGAAATCCGCCTCGGTAGCAACTCCCTCTACCTTGGTTTTGCCCTGTTAGTTACTGTTCTGCCCACAATATCCCACCACCTTCACTCTCGCAAACTGCCCACAACGTCCTATGCCCCAGCGATTGAAGGACTGAGCCTCTATGCTCTGTGCTTCCGACACTGGCAAAAATGCTCCCTCAGCCAACTGTGTCAACCCTTTTGGTCTCTGCATGGCTCTGCATGAGCCTTTTTTTGCCCTCCTCAGCCTCTACACTGGCCTCTCTCTGGCCCAGATTGATGACGCAGTCCCTTTGCGTGAACTCTTCTTCTTTCGCTTTCTGCAAGGATGAACTTCTGTCACTCGGGAGAGCCGATTCTGCTGAAATGCTCTGCTTCAGTTGATGCCTTCAGCTCTCCTGTGATCTGCAACCATGCTCTGATACCATGTTGAAATTTCTAAGTCTATCTGTTAGAAATTTAATCTGTATTCTTCTGGTTTATTTCTTCTACTAGTTAATTACAAACAAGTCATTTAAAACATATAAATAACGAAATAAACACAATACAGTCTCAACCATCTACAGATCAACAACTGAAAGAAAACAAACACACAAGTGACACCGTTATTTTTGGACAACTAGTCCCTGGAAAATCCCAATGCGGGAAAACCGGTGCAACAGTTTTGAGGGTTTATTATTATGCAGTATATCCTTGAGTACAACTGGGTGCCAAACTGCCTCACTTGACAGAGAAAAACAATCGACAGTAATACCTCTCTATTCGGAAGCAAGTATTCAAAAAACTTGCCCCACGAAACCCTCTCTAGCAACACTGAAGCATTGCGTCAGCCCTCTTGGCCTCTGCATCAGCCTCAGAACCCTTTGCTTCAGCCCTCTGAGGCACTACGCAGCCTCTGGGACCCTTTGCGTCACTCCTGTTGCTCTCTACGTGGATGACGCAAGCCCTCTGGTCTCTGCGTTGTCTCTGCTGGGCTCTGTGTGGCCTTGCTCTGGCTTCTGCGTCTGCCTCTCTGCCTCTGTGCAGGTCTCTCAACACCATCTCTGCCTCTATGCGGGTCTCTCAGCACCATCTCTGCCTCTTTGTCCAGTGCTCACTGCCCCTCACTGCTGATCACTGATTCGACTTTACTTAGCAAACCCCGCTTTAGTAAATCGAATCACTGATCACTCTAGTGTGTTCTCCAATTGACTCGCAAGCCTCCTCTTATACTTTTCCTGTTGGTCCTTCAACGACCGAGATTACATCTCTAATCAACGACAAAGATTAGATTTGGCTTGATCCATGTCTTTTGGAACTTTCTAACCCAGTTTTATATTAATACCCATTAATATTTTATTTTTCCTAAGTTTAGACTTAGGAATTCCATTAAAAATATTAATTATTTTAATATCTCCTAAACACGGTAGAATTTGCCCAAACTATTTCTGGGTCTCGAAGATCTCATGTGTTTTAGCCTCTCCACCAATTTTCATGGCTAGAGCACATCCGATGCTACCCCAAATCAACACCTTCATGCGTGTAGGATCCAACTTCTTTCTCTTATCTTTTGGAATGTGAATGTAGACAGGACATCCAAATATTTAGAGATGGTCTACACTTGGTTTCTTCCTAGTGAATGCTTTTTTAGGAGTCATGTTGTCAAGTGATCTGTGAGGACTTCGATTTTGAATGTAGACAATAGTCTTTGTTGCTTCACCCCATAGAAATTTGGGCAAGTCTTGATCATGGAACATGGCCCTAACACTTTCCTCAATCGAGCGATGCTTTCGTTATGCTATTCCATTTTGCTCTGGATTATATGGAACTATCAACTCCCTCTTAATTCCAGCCTCCTTACAGAGAGTTATGATCTCTTTTGAAGTGTATTCCCCTTCATTATCAGATCTTATTACTTTTGTTCTCCTTTCTGTAAGATTTTCTACCTTTGATTTGAATTCTTGAAATTTTTCGAATACTTTTCTCTTGGACTTCAACAAATAGATCCAAGTTTTTCTTGAGTGATCATCAATGGAAGTTACATAATATAAATGACTTCCAAGAGACTTTGTAGACATAGGACCACAAATATCAGAGTGAATGAGATCTAGGATTTCTTTTGATCTTGAAGCACTGCTTCCAAATGGTTTCTTAGCATTTTTTCCTATTGCACATCCCTTACACACACCTTCATGATCCTCCTTGAGTTTGGAGATGCCTTTCACCATTGAATTTAGAGTTGGTAAGATTTTGTAGTGAAGGTGTGTTATGAAACCAGCGCATAAAAAGATAGAAAAGATAGATCAACGCCTTAGAATTCAGCCTCTTCGAGGGGGCAACCTCCTTTACATTACATAAATGAACA
>APFE031311913.1:0-13888 GCA_000404065.3 Pinus taeda | reverse complement strand
ATTTTCGACCAGGGATGAGTAAGAGATCTTCATTCTCCAAGTGGAAGAAAGAACTATCAGAGAGAAGACACTAATCAAGATCCCAAAAGATGACTCACCTCTTTGTAATCATCTATAAATGGATCCCTCATCACAGAGATCCTAAGGCTGGAATTTTGTAATCTATAGAGAAGTGTTGTCAGTATTCTTGTGTACATTCACAGTGTTGGGTGATTTTGCTTTGCTTGAGGTGAAAGAAGGGCTTCTTAGCTCGAGGATGATGTTGGGTTAGAGCTGCTCATGGTTGTAATCCTCTTGCTACTTTTATCTGAATAAAGCTATTCTTGTTTCCTTCCATATCCCGGTGTATTTGTTTATATGTGCTTGTATATGGTTAATGTACATCTGATCCTACATTATTTGTGAATTTAGATCCTTGTTTCTTGCATAGTAGTATGTTGTTGTGATTTATAGGTCCCTTTTGAAGCTGAGCAGACAAAGAGCGAGTAGCAAAACTTTGTCAAGAAGGAGAGGGAATCGAGCGCAAGACTCAGGTTGGCCCTCTTGGTTCTCATCTCATCTATTTTCATAAAAGGAATCAACAATAGACTTTGATTGTTTGTTTCTAAGATAGCCACACATCTTAGTGGGAATAACAGCATCCGTGTGGACACTATCCCCGTATAACACAATCTCAATCAATGATTGTGCAAATCTCATGCACAGCTATAGTCACAACCGATAGTAGTCTCACCCTTTCACCCACCTCTAACACTTGTCTCCACTGAACTGTCCATGCACTGAGTTAACGGATGTATTCTTTAGTTGATTTATGAGTTAATAATTAGTGAATTAATTAATAATTAATTCACACCACTCATCACTAGTGTATTTGTCAGTTAGACTAAATGCAACTAGTTCAACTAAGTCAAACTGAACACAACTCCATCCACTCCTCAATCAACTCCACCAAACTCAATCACTTGAGTTCTAACTGAAGTCCATCATGCAATAGCTCAACTAACCCATAGGAAAAGCGTATTTCCTTCTAGCAGTTGCATGTGCCACATCTGTAGCTCGAACTGAAGTGATGCAAGAGGATAAGATACTGTTTATAGTCCAAATATTATTAAGAGCTAATAATATTCGATTGTTCTAATTTTTTGACTAGCAGTCTAAAAATAGACTCCGCCCATATGTCTAAAAATAGAGGTCCATCTATTTTTACCAATAGGACCAATCATCCATAAATAGCATCCTGCAACTCATATACCATGATCCATATGTCTAAAAATAGACATAGTCTAAAAATAGTCTTTGCGCCAAAAATAGCCTGCAGACCCACTTAGTGAAGGCGACTTCTTCTCACTAAGCTCCATCATCTTGTTGCATTTTCAACAGAATATATGTGCCTGGTCAAAGGAAAATCGAGTTTAACAGGGATGTAACCTTTGATGAAGATTTTTCCATTGGAAGATCAAGGGACCTTCCTCCACCTCCTCTTGTTGAGAAGAGAAATGATGACATGGACTTACTAGAAGGTCATTTTGTGCCGGAACCTAAGAAATATGTTGATGATGATCCCATGGAGCCTATGGACCCCTTGGATACTCCTCCATGTGACCCCCCTACCAATAAGAGACCACTTTGGATTTGTGATACATTACAGGATGCTGAGAGACATGTTATTTCCAAAGGTACCTTTAGAGAAAGCAAGAATCCATATCGGTACCAGGGATACGTTGTAGATATGAGCTCCATCATACAAGTTGAACCTCCCAATTTTAAAGAAGCGGTGAAAGAGAAGGTTTGGAAGGATGCCATAGCCAAAGAGTATGAATCCATTATGAAGAATGATGTATGGGATGTGGTTCTGAGACCTAAAGGAATTATGTTGTGACTTCAAAATTGTTATACAAGGTCAAGCATGACACTGATGGAAGCATTGAAAACTATAAATTAAGGTTCATGGCTAAAGTCTTCTCCCAAAAGGAGGGAGAACATTATGATGACATTGTTACACCATATGCTTGATATGCTACTATTTGTTCTATTATTTCCCTTACTGCTAGCTAAGGATGGACCCTTCACCAGATGGATGTGAAGATTGCATTCCTTAATGGCATACTACAGGAATAAGTATATGTTGAAAACCCTTAGGAATTTGAAGTGGAGGACATGAAGAATCATGTTTGCAGGTTGAATAAAGCTCTCTATGGCTTAGAGCAAGCCCCTAGATCTTGGGATGACTGCATTGATAGTTACCTGGTGAAGCTTGGATTCACAAGAATCAGTGCTGACCCAAACCTCTACTTCAAAGTGGTCTAAGTTATGCCTTTGATTTTGGTTTTATATGTTGATGATCTATAATTGATAGGTAGTGAACCTTTAATGCTCGAGTGTAAGAGGGAGTTGGATTTTGAGTTTGAAATGAAGGACCTTGGTTTGATGCATTACTTCCTGGGATTAGAGGTGTGGCAAAGACCCAATGATATTTTTCTTTCTCAATGAAAATATGTCATGAAGCCCTTGGAAGGATTTGGAATGGTAGATTGAAAGTCCCTAGCCACACCGATGGAAATGAACTTCAGGAAATTATGCAGAGATACTGTTGAACTTGACTTAGTGAACCCCTATAAGTATTAGCAGTTGATTGGGCCATTGATGTTCCTCATGAACACTCATCCAAACATGCATTTTTCAGTCAACACTTTGTGTCAATTCTTAACTGATCCCTTGCATGCACATCGGGTTGTTGTGAGGCATGTATTGATATATTTACATGGGACAATCAATCTTGATTTGAGATATACTATCAGAGATGTGAGACTGCATGGATACAATGATACTGACTGGGCTGGAAATGTTGTTAATGGGAAGAGCACATCAAGGTGCCAATTCAGCTTGGGGTATGCCATGATATCTTGGATGAGAAGAAAAAAAAAGTCCATATCCTTGAGCACGACTGAGGTAGAATACATTGCTACTAGCATGGCTAATTGTGAGGCAGTCTAGTTGAGGAATCTCTTTGGAGATTTGTTTGAGTAGGTCTTAGATACAACACTCATATATTACGATGAGTGGGATCTTCCTATTAGAGAATCATGTATTTCATGACAAGTCCAAGCATATTGAGATCATGTATCACTATATACAATACATGATGCAGAGAGGAGCAATGAGACTCCATCATATATCGAAAAATGAGTAGATAGTAGACATTCTCACCAAGGCTTTACTGAAAGGGAAGTTCTTGGTCTTTAGAGAGAAACTTGGACTAATGGATGTGACCCTCCCAGGTAAGGGTCCTGAATGGTTGAGGACATTGACCTATGTTTTCCCCCCTTTTTGAGCTCTCAAGGTGAGGAGTTGAGCTAGAGAGCTCCTGGGGTTGATGGAACTCTGGATAATAGGATAGTTGTGATCCTTACCACATGGTAAATAATATCATGCTTATAGTCTGGCAATAGGATAGTTGAGATCCTTACCACACAGTAAGTAGCATCCTTCCTATTGTCATCTTTGGGACTTGATAGAGTATACCACAATTGGCATCTTATCCACAAGTTGAGCTTCTTGGGATTTTTCCTCCCCATCTAGCCAATGGGTTGAGAGGTGACTTAGGATAGCTATGATCCTTACCGTTTATGGTAAGTAGTATCCTTCCCAAGTGAGAGGATGCAAGTGTTCTACCACTAAATCTTGAGGGTCAAGTTGTGAAGATCATCGAATAATAGGAGAGTTATGATCCTTACCTCATGGTAAGTCGTGTCCTACCTATTGTCATAATGATAGGATAGTTGTCATCCTTACCTTCCATGGTAAGTCACATATTTCCTGTCATCCTTGGATTGAGGGTGGTAGCTTGAGCTCACCTATGATGTCAAATTCTTCTTCTTTTAGATCTAAGAATGTTCAACAAAGATGAGAAAATATGACTAGAGATGAACATAAATGAGTAGTGATGACATTTGACTTGATGATGATGAGACGTTTGAGATGAGATTCATGATGTAGTCGGAAATTTATGCCTAGCTGAGAGGAAGTGTCAATTTGGTAGCTCATGGACAAATTCCCTCCTTTGGACAACCTTCCTCCTCCAGAGAAGACACGCATTTCCCTTGGAAGACTTTAATTTGGTCAAGGAAAAATATAATTTTTAATGAGAAAACCCACATGTATGCAAAAGTATAGGTCAACTTTAAAGAAGAATCGGTTCTCCTCCAATGCCTATAAATAGACCTCATGTCACAAGATTTGGAGGCATCATCTCACACATCTTCTTCTCTTTGGAGGTTCGTACAATCTGAAATTGCAAGTCTTCTTTTGACACGTGTGAGTAGGAGAGAGATAATTCCAAGAGGGTAGAAATATGTTGTTGACCAGCCTTTGACCAACGTTGACTTTTTGGAGTTTGGGCACACTTTAACTTGGTTTGACTTCTGATTCGTATTTTTTCTTGAAGGCTACATTCTTTGGAAAAATGATATTTTATGGACACCTAAACTACAGTTGATTGCAAAATTTGACTGTAGGTTTGACTGTGGATTTTCTCTCTTTGTTGACCAAGTTTGACTGAGTTGTTAGCATTTTTTTATTTGAGGCTTGAATAGCAAAGGAGGCCAGATATTTTGACCCTTTTCCGAGCTCATTCAATTTTTTTTTTTATTGTTGACTTGGGACTGGTTAGGGCATCTTTGACTACTGTTGATTTTGACCAAATTTGACAGTTTGACTAGATTTGAATTTTTGGCTCAACCCTTGGATTTCTGGATATTGGTATGTTGGAAAGTAAAAGTTGTTGACCTTTGACTCTTGGTTGATAAATTGGATCATTAAATCTCTTTGTTGAGCATTTTATGACAATCTAATAAGAAGAAGAATTTGAAAGGGTTTTCTTCATTGTGGGGTTTTCCCCTGGTCTTTGACCAAATTTGGTGTCTCTTGTTATTTCTCTTCATTGTCTTCTACTATACATTGCATTTATTGTTTTATCTACAATTTATAATTGTTATTGGAAGATTAAATTGATTGCTAATTGAGAAAAACAATGGGCTAAAGTGATTGTTACAACACAGAACAATGGAAAATTAACAAAATTTTGGTTCCTTGTACACATATTGTCCTCAGGAAACAAAACTACAAAGCACATAAGGGTTCATAGCTATAGTAGGTCTCGACCTAGTCAGCAAAATATTGTTGCAAGGAACTAGGTCTTGGCCTTGTCTCTTCTCCAATCAAGGAGTAAGTCCTCAACTAGATCTCAACCTATTATGCTAGCTTGGATATATAGTTACCCGTTTCGCAAGCTTTACCTTGCAAATCATAGGGGTTCTTTGCAATTTCCTTAAGCCATTCAAAATGACAAGCCTGTCAGGTAATTTAATTGTGAGTTAAATTACTTGTCATGAAATTTCAATCCAGGTTTCGTATACTTGTGAAGTACACTTGCATAATATATGCTAGGGCATTAACTTTCAATCTCAAGTCTAAATAGCTTCTATTGTATATAAACCAATTAAACTATTGACTAATGAATTTACCATGAAATTACTAATACAAAGAAATTAATGACTAAATAACACAACACAATTATACTCTTTGAATGAAAGCAATGGAATCCTAATTAGATGAAAACTAGGCAAATCACACACACACACACTTGATAATGAATGTGGAGGAAATTATCCTAATGGAATTAATGAAAGAAAAACAATAAATTATTAATCTATAAAGTGATAATTTTAATCTTGGAAGACAATGAATCTACTGTAATTAAATTAAAGAAACATATTTAAATATTGGAAATCATTTCAAACTATGATATATAGAAAACAAAAGTAGTTTACGCTATGAAAGACAGTCACACTTTGATCTATGTTATTCTTGAAAACTTTTAAGTTCTAATTCTAAGGAAGCAAATACTATTTGAAAGAAATCAAATTCTATTCTTCCATACATGACCTATCGATGGCATCGAGGCATTTAACGTTAACTCTCAAAGCAAATGAAATCAAGTCATTGAGAATTCAAAGATTGGTGCATGTATGCAAGACTTAGAGTTCACTCATGTTTATAATGTTGTGTGAGAAATCCTAAAATATCTCTAAATTTGAATGCATGAGTAAAGACTGATTGCAAAAGATAATGGTAAATGTTTTGGTACTTTTTGGGTTTTATTCAAGCACTTGGAACCTATGAGAAAACAAGTAAATAGTGCGCAAAATACTTGTGAATCTAAGTTGTGAAAAATAGAGCATTGATCATAAAGAATAACAAAAAAATAAAGAAATAAAGAAACTATGTTACAACTCCTCATACACAACAGGGGACCCTCCTATTGGTGCACGACACTTAAAAGTGCTTAAAAAACTTGACTTAGAATAGACACATCCTTCTCATCAAAGCATAATGGAAACAACATACAACCTTTTATTGAATTCATAATTACATAACATCTCCATCTACCTATTTGAACCTCCCTTCATCAAAGAGATTACAATCATTTTATAGACCTTTGAAGCAACAAAAAATTCAGAGTTTAATTGCTACAATTTTAGTCATGAGAACTTTGTAGATCAGTTTGAAAATCAAATCAAATATATTTCCATGGATTTTTGGATCAAATATCAGCCCAGACCTAATCAAAGTTATCTTTATGCCACAAATTTGATAAAGAACAACTCGTTCTGGCCTCTTTGTTGACTATGCATTGAATGACACTTCAACAAACTGTTTTCCCACATAATATGAAAAAATGGGGTTTAAAGAACTAGGAAAATATCCCAAACAGTAAAGAATATGAGGAAAATGCTAACACGGAGTCTAATTGGGCTCATTCTGAAGAAAAAAACATGTTATTTTTTTCAAATTCATTTTTGTTTTCTCAGAAACTACATTTGAAGTTTACTAGTCAAAACTGCTGCATTTTTCCTTTTATCTCTTGTTGGAGGTTCACACGTGTGACCTGGGTGGACTTTGACCAACACAAATCCATATTGGAACCTTTAGAAACAAATTCCACGTGTCATATTTCCTTCTAGAATGGTGCTACTACCTGAATCACAGAGATAGCTATAAAAACTTAAACTAAGCTACATAATTTGAACTGGCCAAACTGTCATTAGTAAAACCAAGCATAATTCTTCTTAATTCATTAAAAATAAAGGAAAATTGATGTTAATTAACCACTTAGACATATAGAAGATCACCATGACATTTTATGAATAATTAGGGTAAAATGGTGGCAACTGAGTGAGATGGTGCCATAGATGGTTCAAAGTAATGGTTTAACTAATGAAAAAAGACAAGTGAAAGTTATGACAAATCAGTGAGCCAACAAAACCCTTGTTATAAAGAATTCAAACTTAGATGGAAACTCGAATTACCTTGCTTATTTCATAGATATGTGCAACATAACTTTCTTCACTTGAACCAATAGTAAAGATACCATTGTCTAAGGATTATTTGGATTAATCCATGATATTATCATGGATTAAGATACCACATAAAACTTGTTGTCACAACAAGTTTTACCATCATAAGACTTTGAACTGTTCCATCCCTTCGGATGTGAACTCAGATCACCAACAAAATTCAGAGAATTTCATATGTAAGTCGTAACCATTTTCACATGAATAAGGAGTATGGGTTTAAATGTCATAAAGGAATTCAAACTTCTCAGTTAGGGTAGATCACAAATACTTCTTATTTTTCGCATCCTTATCACAAAGTGTCATAGTATTCAAACTTTTCATAGGGCTTGGATTAGTGTGACATACTTCAACAATCATACTTCGAATCTTCCTTCATCATTTAGGATTAAGTGCAAGACTACAAGATTCCATATAGAGATGTTATTACAAAGCTTGGGAATACAAAGATTATTGTTGCTATGATGAATGCTTTGATCTAGTTTTAAGTGACTCGAATATTAAAAGACTTAGAATTTTCAATGATCTCAATACTTCTTTAATCCTTGTCATTCAGTTAGTGCTACTCCCATATTACTCTACTTCTCGTTGGAATTCCAATGAAAAGTGAAGTCCTTAGCATGATAATTACTTGTGAGCATTATTATGATTTTTCGTATTTTATTAATCTTCTTCTTCATCAAGAAATTACCATTAGAATGCAAGAAAATAAAACAAGAGACAAATGATACCAGAGATTAGGCTCCAAGATAGAGAAAGTCCCCACCAGGGGGGAAAGCCTGTCAATCATTTCTTTATAGAATCAAGAGAAATCCAAGTCATATAACCATTATCCCAAGTGCCAAGTAACCCCTTTCACTAGACAACATCTTCTTTCATATTGTTCTTCATACGTTTTTCCATAAGTTTGTCTGTAGATTCCTTCATAGATCATCATAGAGATACATCATAGAGTTCGTATGATATCAAAGAGATAAGTTTGCAAGTGCTTTCATGTCATTATAGGGATCCACCACAGGAGCTCGCTTTCCATCATAGAGAATAATCATAGGAGATCACATTCTACTTCAGAAGAAACATCACAAAAGCTTGCATTTCCTTAAATAAAAACACCTTAGAAAACCACAACAGAAGATGTATGAACTTGTCCACAAATGGAAGACCATGCTTGCCAATATATATAATGTTTCTCACAGGACTAAATAGGTGCCTCTTCATTAGAGTCAGCCTGTTCAACTGGGAGGGCCAACGTGGCTGCTTGGATAGTCAAACATAATTACAAGAAAATTTTAAATTTCTTTTTCTTTTATAAATCCAATTCGGACATATTACAATTTGATTTTTATTTTATTAAATAAATTGTCTTCGTCACTTAGTTATGAAGACCAAACCTAGTTACATTTTTTTAACAATTCATTGTTATTAGGTGCATCTTGTAGGTCTATCATGTATATTATGTTTCCTGTTGGTTTCCTAGGTTAATCTTTTTTTGACTTGAATAAATCTTATAGTCCTATTCTTTTTCATGTATGGCGGACATAGGAGGCTTCCTTTGGTGCCTTATAATGCATATATGATGTATAAGGGAAAGGGAGGGATGGCTTTCGTTGATGTGGCCAAGGTAGTATCCTTATGGCCAAGTATGAAGTGAGATGTTTAAAGGGATCCACTCCATGGTAAGTATTGTTTCAAAAATGGATGTTGATTACCTAATGCTTAGGTAGGTTTGAGGGGCCATTGGTTCTAGGTTTCAAGCTCAATTTTTTCAAAAACATATGGTTGACTTGGAATACTATGCTAGGTTTAGTCCATTCGAATTAGTGGGATAACTATTCAAGTTGGGATTTAACAGGCCACAACATTTGTAGTTGGAGGTTGTAAGGTTCATGCATTGCAAATATGCCTCATTTTTGGGCACATATGTTGAAGTGGAAGAGAATTTTCTCATGGTGAGAAGTGAAAAGGATCATCTTTGTCATGCGGAAAGAGTTATATTTGCGGACAAATCTAACCTCCCTAGGAGTCTAAGACTCTCTAGTGACAAACAAACCAAACAAGAGCTATCCTTCTCTAAATACACATCATTCTACGAGAATTCAAATGTTTTCGATCTTACCTTAGGTCCAGCGCTTGTTGTAGCAGTCCAGCCTTGCTGATCCAGATGAGCTCCTCCTTCACTTTCAGACCTGCATACACTAACAAAGCAAACGATTACATAACATCTGAATATTCATCATAAAACAAAGCATATTTATCACATTGATCAAGGAATACATGAAATAATTCATTAACAAATCATTGAGAAGAATGGACTTATTTGTATTAAATAATCAAAAAGGAACCATTACAACCTAAGCCTTGGTGTTGTGCAAGCTCCTCCTAGGGTCTAGCAAGAGATTTCCTCTACTTTGACAAGCTCACCCACTCCCAATATGGCAACAAGGAAGTCTAGTGATCTCTCCTTACAAGTCAACAATGGAAGTCCTAATTCCAGCAGCATTTACCCTTTAGAATGTTCAGCTTTCAACCTCCCCTCCCATGGCCCAATGCCTGTATTTATAGTATTCTTAGAGGAGGTTATTCAGTTCCAACATCAATGGGATACTCCCTCTTTTGGATGGGGTAGCTCCTCTCTTGATGGGATAAGCTCCTCTATCATAGGGATGCATGAACCATCTGGAGGCGCTCAATACACGTCAAAAATTCTTCTAGAAGGCTCTAGAAGTGACCACAAGTAACTTTTTAAAGATGAAACTCGTGCCTTTTGACCTTTACAGGGGTACGCACCCAACCTTTAGCTTACAGAGCGTACAAGTACGCAGGTATAGTGTATTTGGAGTGCGTACACGCAGGCAAGGTAGAGAGAACCTGCGTACCCAGAGATAAACATGTTTTCAAGTGACTTTCTCTCTCTTTGAAGTTTTGACATGAAGAGCAGAGGTATGGGGCTTTGACAAAGAGGACAATGTGGCTATTGATGAGGCCACATAAACTGCAGATAGTCAAGGTGACAAAATTCAGTGTAACAGATTGCCCCCTAAAGTACGAAGCCTGTAATAGATAAGGGGGTTAAGTCATATAGGAAGGGTGAAGTGCTTTATCATTTCGAGGATCATCTTGTGGATAGCCCGGTTGGAACCTGCAATTTTCAACACAAAATACATGTAAAATATCATATCATACTGAGGTAGGCATTCCCATACTCAGATCAAAACTTTAACTATTGGACTAACTATTCTGGTACAAGAATGATTTCATAATACATCATAATCATAGACTCTTGTAGACACAGTATGGACGCAGCCATCTGTTTATGATTGGTCTACAACATAATGAATACAAAACTCCTCGCAGCCTGGATGGTGGAAACTAGATCCAGGGTCTTTATTTCCGTTCCCCGAATTGGTACGATTCTAGCCATGTGAATGAACGAGTCGATGTTGAACATGGTAGAAACCACTTGGTTACCAGTCAATGATGTAAACCGTTAACAAGTGTGGGAGAGACCACCAGTAATGTCAATGGTTCTCAAAGTACCCAGCACAGTCCATGAGATGTGAATGAATGAATCGGTGTCGAACATTTCATGGAATCCTTCGATCGCAAGTCAATGATGAAAACTGACGTCGAAGGCGAGAAACCTGCCATTGATGCATGCAGAATCCAAGGTACTGACGATTTCTAAGTCAAATCTCTAGATAATGTGCTGATGTCAATAGAAAGCGACCCGTCACAGGCGAGCCCACAACACGAAATCATAGTTTAAGTTGAAGAAATGTTGCTACAAGGACTGACTCAAGGATGACACAATGGATGATAGGTATTTTGCGGTTGAATATTTTGTTTACAGACCTCTTGAACACATAACGACACAACATATGGTTTGGTAATAATGACTCAAAGTCGACTCCCATAACCCGGCTAAAGAATGTCAATGATTTGGTCAACTGTGAGGCAAGGGATTTCCCAACCTAGGCGAATGAATAAGTGTCGTGTTCAAGAGTGGTAGTAAGGTTTTTTTCTAAAGCAAAAGGATATCAAATAGGCTCATTCTTCTCATTTTTCCCCCACCATTTCTGGCAAGTACCTCTTTATTTTTTACAAGCTTGAGGAGGATAACATATGCTTGTTTGTAAGCTCATCCTTCGGATGAGTCCAACTTAGTTTTTGGTTCGAACCCTAAGAAGGAGTGGTCCGTTCCTGTTTGTAATAGAACAGGTCCTTTACTGTGAAATTTTAACGAGTCCAGTATAGGAGAAACTCGGTGTTTTTCATATTTAGAGAGTCTGAAAAACTTAGAAGACTCCAGATTGGACTTTTTCGTAATTTTGTGTCTCCTAAGCCCGAAAAAGTATAAAATAATACCTAGGAGAACCGCTTGATCTTGCGACCAAGGATATTTTCATAGTTATTGTCTTTGACCTGAAAAGTAAAAAGCGATCAAGGACACGTCGTTTTATTTCCAGTATCGAATTTGAAACGACAAAAATCCGGCAATTTTTCCTGTTTTTTCGGTCAGAAAAGGGCTGTAAGGGGACCGTCTTTTAATTCCATTTTAACGAGTGTAAAAGCGCTCGGCAATCTTTTCATTTTTTAGGAGTCAGAAAAGGGCTTAAAAGATGACTCTGATGTTTTGGTTCGTGAAAAATGACAAGTTTCCCTGAAAAATCCTTTTGTTCTACACAAAAACAACACATTACTCATACATGTTTAAGATAGGCAAAAATACATTGAAAAATATCCTTTCATGGTGAAAAATAAACAAATTTAGTATTTATTCATTCAAAAAACCTATAAAAAGACTTTTTACCATGTCATTTTTACCATTTTACTGTTGAGGGAGAGAAAAGGGCTTTTGCCAAGAAACTTCCCGTGGACTTTGCGGAGAATCCGACCGTCGGAATTGAGCGCTGTCTCTTTCAGGTATTCCACAACATCCTCCTCTTCATTTTCATGTGTTTAGAATTTTAATTTTAGCCCTTATTTGATTTTTTGGGGGCTTTGGGGTTTTGGGATGCGCTCCTCGGGGTACGCAGGTCTCCCATGGGTAACCAGCGTACCCCGACATTTTCCTTAAAGGGAAAATGGTCGGGGTACGCAACCTACCTTCAGACTAGGTACGTACCCACGCTTTGTTTTTGAAGGCGGGGTGCGTACCCCGCGCAAAGCGCATTTTAAAACCCCAATCTTCAAATTGAACCATAAATTTTTGATTTCCTGGTTTCTAATACATGTTTCTTGGTGTGTAGATTGCCCACCATGCTTGATTGGCGTGAAAGAGAACACGAAGATGTTGATTTCACCGCGCTAAATCACCAACCTACCATTGATGCGTTAAGAGCATGTGGTCTTTTCAAATACTGGGTCATACCTGGCATGAGGGCCCAGGTACCATTTTTAGAGTGGCTGGTCGAGAGATGGAACGTCCACGATCATTGTTTTTACATCGGGGGCCACTAGCTCGAGATAGAGGCCTCCGACATATATTTTCTCATTGGTTTGCCTAATAGGGGCGAGCACCTATCTCTATTCGGGACTAGGCCGGGTGGCCAATCCCTTGCTAGCCTCCAGCTAGAGTGGTGCAATAATCAAAACCAGGAGAAGGGGATAGAAATCAAGTTCATATCCCGGCCTGAACTTATGGTGATTTCTTTTACAGTTAGCAGACTTTGCGGCGCAGCCGCTTTACACCTTGCCACCGAGTCCCAGATGCGGATGGCGATAGATTGCTACCGAGGCACCATTTTCAACTGGTGCGATGCTGTACTGGCCAATATGAAGGGCCAGTTGACTAGGGCAAAGAACGGACAATCAAAGACTTTTGGATATGGGTTTTGGTTGGAGCTTTGCCTTAGAGAGAGTTCCTATGTTGATCCCACAACAGCTCACAGTTGGGGTTGGGCCTCCTCGGGAGCCGAAGTTGATGCGATGGGTTGCAGTTATGGCCCGGCATCCTGATGAGGGAGCGGAAGTCATCCGATTTCCTGCAGGTTACTTTCACTGGTTAGAGAACCAGGTCTTTGCCATTCAAGATTTTCCTTATGCCGGAATGGATTTTCATGGAGATCCGGACATGGTTCTTCCACAGGGAGAACAATGGGGTGACGGAGGTATATTCATTTTTCACAAGTGTTTTAAATTATCTATATTTTTGTTTTTAAACATCGTTTCAAAACTGACAGTAAAATTTTCAAAATGCAGATGTAGGCCCACGCCGTCCAGCTGATCTCCGGCCTTTTGAGAGGAGACATCCAGTTGCACCGCTACCGGCCCCACAGGACGCGACTGTAGAGACGCTAGCTGAGTTGGAGCAGGATCTAGAGCGTCTGATGACAGATATACTAGAGACAACCATAGATGATATTCCTATCAGGCTTCAGCGCTATGTAGTTGCGGTCCCAGGACCTTTTAGGAGGTTCTTATGTAGGGTAGCCCGTGCAGTGGTGTCGTATAGGGAGCACCACCAGTGATTGGAT
>APFE031311911.1:0-26419 GCA_000404065.3 Pinus taeda | reverse complement strand
TTCGAGGCATTAATTAATGCTAATAATTCTTCACTATTCCCTTTGAATTCCTTCAAACTAATTTTTCAAACCAATCTTATGCAAAATTTGAAAAAAACTACACACCTTTTTTTCACATTGTAAGAGCTCGATTTTGAATCTATTGTATCTCTATAACTGTGGATCTAAAATATCTGAAATCTCATCCTACAGTCTCCCTTTGAGTCCTATTTCTAACCTGCAAGTCTGATCAAGGTTGGATTCTCCAAGGAAGAGTTATGCCAAATCTCCCACGGTGACCTGATTATAGACTAGTTCAGTATAGCAAACTTGTACAACATGCCATGTGTCATTGTTTCAACCTTAGTACCTTAAACTAATACATAGAAAACTACAAGCTGTCCTATTTTTGAAACTTCTTATGAAATTTCGATATGATGCTCAAAACAAAATTTATGACGATTTTCCCCAAGTCACCTGTTTGGAATGTAATTTGGGAGTCTACAAAAACCCTAAATTCCTCAAATCATATCTCCACAAATATAGCGAGACAAGCTCTGAAATTTGGTCCCGAAGTTCAAAACGATTTTGGCTCAAATGGTTTTTTTTGTAGCTTCTGAAATGTCGTAGAAAAGAAGTTATAGCAAAAATTACACGATGACCTATTTGGAGTAGTGAAACCCTAGAACCCAAAACTCTGATACCAAATGTTAGGAAACCAAGTCACAAAAAGATAGAAAAGATAGATCAACGCCTTAGAATTCAGCCTCTTTGAGGGGGAAACCTCATTTACATTAAACAAATGAACAATTCTTGGATGATACAAATGACTGAACCTTCCTTCTATATATAGGAATCTAAGGGGTCATAATATAATCAAGTCAACATAATAGTAATAACATAAGGGCACAAAAAAAACAATAGTGGGTTTCTATGGGGCATACTAATAATGATATGGGGACAATAGGGGCATAATAATAACAATAAGGGATACAATGACAATAGTAATGGGGGAATCACTAGTATTATAGGGGCCTAACACGAGTGATGTATCATTGACGAAGGTGCATCAACCTATGTGATGGCTGCCAGTGTTTGGAAACAACCTAGATCCCCTGATCTATCCCCATCCACCATCACTTTGCATGCATGGGATGGTCATCCTTCACAACCCCTTGGCTTTTACCACAACTTCCCAGTCATAGTTACTGGCAAGACCATCTGTTGAGATTGAAGTAATCGATGCTCCCCTTGACTATAAAATCCTTTTGGTTCATAGTTATAATTATGCCATGTCAGTTGCCGCATTTTCGTTTCACCATATTATGTACTTTCCCCACAATGGAAAGATCGTCGCCATCGATCAATTGAAGTATTGATCCAAAAGCCTAGACTTCGCCACAGACCAACATCTTGTCTGTGGCTCCCAATAAGACTATCTCACCAGTTTCTCCCAGAGTCTATAAAGATTCCTCCTTGCTTGGTTCTTACTATGGCCCACCACCTACTCCTTTTGACCCTAGCTCGTCGAGTGTTTGCATGCTCCAAGCATCGCGGGTTTCCCTCAAATGATCCGTTATGTCTGCACAATAGTTCACACCTTCACAACATGTTATGTCTAACTCAACCACGCCTAATGGTACAACTCCTCAAGGACCACCTCTTTTTGTTGGTGTCTCTCCTAATCCTTTTTTGCCCAGATCCATTCCCCTAGCCCTTAACCATGTGGGAGTTGTTCCTCCAGGTCATTACCCTTTTGGTCAAATATCGTTCTTTTTCCCACCTCCCAGAGTTTATTCTACATTGGTCATGGCTACATTGAGTATACATAATATCACCCTAAGGATCCCAGTCTAGTACATTGATCCCCCTACAAACATTCCACCTCATCAGTTGAAACCTTACATCGCTTTAACCCCAATCATTCCTACCCCTACCTTTGCTTCAGTTCCACAGTAACCTCGCAAGAGCCCACTCCTACTGTGAAATAATTTGGTGAGGGGGGCAAAGCCTGAAAGAAGGGATACCAAGATAAGTCTCCCTCGACAACTCCAGCTACCCCTAAGCCCCTAAAGCCTCTTCCTCCTTGCGCTTTGTGTGATGTTTTTAGTCATGCCAGCAATAATTGTCATGAACCCCTTCACATTAAATAAATTGTCATGGATACCTTTCCAGATCCTAACGTACCTAAGGTCCAAGTAACCTTGCCTGAATCGGCAAAGAGAATCTGGTCGCTATGCATAAACCACCCTTGCACTTTGTGTGATAACTATGACCATTATTCCCATCGCTATCCCCATCTTGAAGATTTTTGTGATACACTTCAAGTACTTTGTGAAATAGAGGCCGCTCAGTGAGTCCCCTGCACCTTTACCTTCGGAGTCTAGTCCACCCCTACTCCAGAAAAGAGGCCTCCTAACCACCCATCATGATCCCTCCCCCTCATGTCGAGATGATGGACAATTTTTCTCCCATCCTCTGCCTATCATTATTCATGAGATTGCTCCATGAGAACTCCCTAGATATCTCCTATCATGATTATGTTGAACCTCCTTCAATAGACACATTAGTCTCAACGTTGGTAGATGTTACCTCTACTAGTCATATTTCTCCCAGTCATGATGATGCATATGTGAACCTCATTTCTCATGAAGATGCTTCAGGTAGCTCCTCCTCGTCATGTGGTCTTTCTTCCTCTAGTCCACCCATATTCCACTCTGATGAAGACATCATGGAAGCCATGACCACTCTCGATTACCCTTAGGATGATATGCACCATCATGCGTACTTCCTCCTATAGCAGACCCATGACCAATATTTTGTGGAATTCAAAGAATTCATTCATGGTGAAGTTGGCTGGTTCAAAAATCCCATTCCTATGCCTGATTCTTTCAAAGAAGGGAATATGTCCAACATTTCCCCCACCATAAAAATAAACATTTCAAATAAACTAGGGGTTGACAAAAACATTGTCTTGGGGGCACATTGCACCCCGAAAAAAATTGAGGCTTACACCAAGCTCTTCAAGGAATTATGTGATGTTTTTGCCTAGTCCTACTTTGAAATCTTTGGACTTGATGCCTCCATTGTCGAACATCATATCAAAACTTGGCTCGATGCCATACTAGTTCGTCAAAAGAATTGACCTATTCACCCTTCCAAGTGTGATGCCATCAAAGCCAAAATTGATAAGCTCAAGTAGGCGAGCTTCATTTATCCTATCAAATACACCACATGGGTGTCCAATCCATTTCTCGTTCTTAAAAAACAAGGCACCATTTGTGTCTGCATTGACTTTCGCAATCTGGACAAAGCTTGTCCCAAAGAAAAATTTCCAACACCTTTCATTGACCAGGTCATTGATGAGTATGCAAGGCATGAGATTATTTTGTTCATGGATGGATACTCTTGGTACAATCAAATTCATATATGTGATGTTGATCAATTAAAAACTATCTTCACTAGTCCGTGGGGAACCTTTACATACAAGGTCATGCCATTCAGCTTAAAGAATGTTGAGGCGACTTTTCAGTGGACCATGTTCTATTTTTTTCATGAATTTACCCACATTATCCTTGCGTATCTTGATGACCTCACTGCTCGTTCTAGACTCCAGTCGCAACACCTCCATGATTTGCACACTATGTTCTTATGATGTCACAAGTATATCATTCGCCTTAATCCTCTAAAGTGTGTCTTTTTCATCCTTGTTGGTCATTTATTGGGCTTCGTCATGTCCAAGGATGGTATTACTCTTGATCCTTTAAAATTTCAAGCCATCCTTGAACTCCCCCTCCCCCCCTACACCATACCTTCAGCCAGTTACAAAGCCTTCAAGGCAAGGCTAACTTCCTTCATCGGTTCGTCCCTGATTATGCCACAACGGCTCATGGGTTCCTTGGACTCCTTAGATATATCATTCCATTTGTATGGGATGACCAATTTTAGCAGTCTTTCGATGCCCTAAAACATGCTCTAACTGCCACTCCCTTAATTAGTCCACCAAACTTTGAAAGGGATTTCATCTTATACACCTCTGCATCTACCTACTTAGTTGTTAGGGTCATAATACAGGAAGATTCAGCAAGAGTAGAACATGTCATCTATTATTTTAGTAAGAATATCAACATACCCCCTGCGTCCTACTCACACAAATAAAAGCTAGCACTAGTTGTCATGTTCTTTATCCAGAAACTTCGCCATTACATCCTCACTCATACCACTAAAGTAGTGACAAACTCCAACCTAATGGCTTTCCTACTGAGTCAATGGATCATTGGCAGGAATCATGTCCATTGGATTTTCATCCTTCAAGAATACGATCTTGAGTTTTTCACCCTCAAAAGTAAGAAAGGTTTGGCCCTCGCTGAACTTATTTCTGAATTCCCCACTAGTGCGCCTGATCCGCCAGTTAATGACGACCTCCCATACGAACACTTGTTTGCTATAACATCTGATGACCCATGGTATGGAAACATCCTCACATATATGCAAACCCATAATTCTCCCCCCATCTTAATCGTGATGCTTGATGACGAATTCTACATCAAGCCCCCCATTACCTCCTCATCGGTGATGATCTCTATCATCGTAATGTCGATACTATCCTTCATCGTTGTCTCAACTATCCTAAAGTTGAGCAAGTGCTCAATGCCTTCCATGGCGACGCTTGTGGTGGCCACCTCTCTAGAATGGCCATTGCCCATAAAATCATGTGTGCCAAGTACTTTTGGCCTTCTCTCTTCAGTGACTGCACTATGGCAATCAAAAACTGTCCCAATTATCAGTTATACACCCCTAAGGCAAGAGCTCCCCTTGCTCCCATCCATCTAGTTGTTGCATTTGGTCCTTTCTATAAATGGATTATTTACTTTATGGAATGTTGGACCCCATCCTCTAATAACCACAAGTATATTATCGTGGTTGTCGACTATTTCACCAAATGGGCTTAAGCCATGCCAACGTTCACTAATACCGTGACTACTGTTTCCCTCTCATTTTTCAATGATGTTATCGATCGATTTGGGGTTCTGAAACAATTAGTCTCCAACCACGGGCGACACTTTGAAGATGAGATATGGTGTGAGCTATCCTCTATGTTGGGCTTTGAACACCAATATTCATCATCTTATTATCCCCAAGGCAATTTCCAATTTGATGTTGTCAACAAGATCCTTAAGACTATGCTTCAACAGATGGTGAATAAGCATAAGACCAACTGGCATTTAATGCTCTTCCCCACATTGTGGGCCTACATAACTTATTTCAAGACTGCCACCAAGTTCACTCCTTTCCATCTCGTTTTTAGGGAGGAGGTAATTTTACCAATCGAGTGTGAAATCCCTTCCCTTCACCTTGTCGTCGAACTCCTCCTAAACACCCAACCCTTAGAGCAACGAATCATCATTGTTGATCACACTTCTGAAGACCATTATGTTGCATTGAAAACCACTTAAGTGGAAAAGAAACGTACCAAAACTCAGTATGACCACAAAGTCCACCCTCGTACCTTCCATGAAGGTGACCTTGTTCTTGTGTATGACCAAGCTGCTAATGTCCTGGGACATGGAAAGTTTGAACCTATATGGCTAGGACCTTATATCATCCATAAGTGTTTAGCAAAGGGGCATACCTATTGGAGGATCTAGAAGGCCAAATCCTTCCTAATCCTCGGAATGCACTCTACCTCAAGAAATTTCACCTATAGCATTTCCCATTGAAGTGTGTGTGTCTCTGTCTTTCTTCTTGCATTTAGGTAGCTTTCATCCCCCACTTTCTTACACATTGTCTTCTTGCGTCTTTTAGATGGATCCATCATCCACACCTTATATCAGTTTTGCTAATGGTGTGAGTCACTTAACTGGGAATCTTTCCTCGGCAGCTTGGGCCATTTTTACCCCCATGCATGCGTTCATCCACTCCAACAGTGTTTGCATTGGATTTGCCACCAATAACCAGGTCGAATATGATGCAGTGATAGCTTTGTTAGTCGATGCCCTTGATCATCACATCCTTCACCTTCATGTTTGTCTGTATTCCTTGCTACTTGTCATGCAATTGAATGCCATTTATTGTGTGCATAATCCTATGCTATTTAGAAAATATCTACAAGTTAATCTTTTGATCCGTGAATTTGAATCCATTTCATTCAATCATGTACCTAGAGCCTAGGATCACTATGTAGATACCATTGCTAAAAACATTCTAAATTAGAATTTATCGCATGTAAGCAGACATCCATAAAACAAATGGCAAACCACATTCATCACAAAAAGATGCATAATCATATGTGTGTGTGTGTGTGTGTGTTTTGAGTCCATGACTCTAAATACATCTAACATGCCCACTAGCATGTTACCAAAAAACAAAAATGGGGACCCGCATGTCCCTATGCCTAATCACTATCATCCGGAGATCCTCGAGCCAACGGCTCCATCCCACCAACCCGTAGATCTCGTACTACCTGACCGACCATCACAAGGCATCGTGTGACTTCCCGAGACTCTTGGGGAAGATCTATGCACTCATCTGTGTATCAATCCTCTAGATCATGCCATCCGTGCTGTGTCACCCCAGTCAGTAGCATGTCATATCTTTGTTGGGGATCCTCAAGCAAAGCCCTATCATCCAACCTCTGTTATGATGAGGTTCCACCCTGATTTGCAACCCCAAGTGCTACGACTCATCCTGCGTATCCTATTGGCCTCACTGGTGCTATATATGCATACTACAAAGTTTAGAAATCAGTAGCATATACACATATTTCTTAAACTATAAATGCACCAAATATATAGAAACTTTCACTTACCATCGGGACCCCATGCTCGTCCTGGTGGAATTGCTAAGTCAAGATTCTCCTGATATTTCATGCCACTATATGGATAGTCATCTGTGTATAGCAGAATCTGGTCCCAGTGAGAAAAAAAATCACGTCGGAACACTCATCTGACTCCCCCTCCATCTCCTCGTCTTAGTAGCTACTCCTAGTGGCACATCATGGGCTCCTATGGGCCCCCATCACAGACCTAAACATGAGGTCGTATAGTGGGGGTCTACTCAAAGAAGAGTGAGCATAGCATTGTCCCAAACAAACAACTATCGTTGGTACCACATTTCCATAATGTCAACTATCGTCTCAATGACAACAGCAACATATGGTCCCACCCATAGTAGGTCCCTCCCAAGACACTCTCCACCAGCATCATCTACCCTCCAGTGATATGGTGGAAGGCATGGCTACCACAAATTTGCAGCACCGATGCGGCTATAGCTTGTGTCTCCAATATCTCCATGTCATCAATTCAGATTGTCTTACCCATCACATGACTACCCCGTCTACAATGATGCTCAACAAATTCCTCAATACGCCTCCCACAAGGCAGCACTGAATGTATCTGCCATACCACCCCCAAGGGGGGCAGTCTGGTCAAAAAGTATAAATCTTGGATTGTGAGCTCAATCTGGTACCCTTGCACTACAAAGGCCTCCTGATCCAAATCGCAATAGCTCACTATCCTTGAAAGCATGGGCTCACCAGCCCTCATCAGTGGGTTCTCCAAGAATTTTAGCACGTCGCATCGTGCCAGTATCCCTCTCACTACTTGATTCCCTTGAATCTCATCCTGGAGGGTATCAAAATCTATCTCACCATGACATCTTTAACTCTACTATACTTGCAAGACACCACTATGTTTTGTCAGTTCAGAATTCAAAAGACATTCATGGGTGCACTTGACCTCAGTTACTAGCAAACCACAATCTTGCCCACCCTCTCAGTCCAGAGCGCATTTTTTGCCCAAAAAATTGCATTCAGAGCACTTGTAGGCCCCATTTCTATGCTCTAGAGTGTAGATCTAGCCCCAAATATTGCGCTATGACCATAAGGGAAGGCAGGGGTCTCCCAAAAAAAACTAAGGACCTAATCTGGAAATCTAAACCACTGAAATTGATGAGTATGGTTAGGCCACCTACCTCTAACTCGCAGATCCTGATTCTGAAGGTAGATTTTCCTACTAAAATCTCCACAAGATTTATGGCCTTCTCCTCCTCTCCCAATTCTCCACAACTCACTATGAAAATGAATTGGATTTTGAGGCAAGAAGCCCTTTTATAGGAAAAACCTTGGTTTTTTCCATCACCCAGTGCAACCAAACCGTAGCTTCATTTGACGAACCATAAGCACCATTAGAAAGCTCGAATTTGAGTTATATAATGGGTCTCTCTTGGTTTTTGTTAATTTGACACTTCATCTGGAAGCCATTTTTTCCATGAAGTTTCACTTTGTCACCCTTTAAAATCGAATCTCTCCATTTGATCCACCAATTCTCTAGCACCACTTTACCCTTGCACTGGTTGACTCTCGTGTCGATTTTCGTCCTGAGTAACCATCATTTACTCATGTTTTTATGGTCCCCAATGGGCCTACCCCTTGTGGCAGCATCATCGAGTCACCCTTGTTCCGAGCATCTAAGATGTGTCACCCTTGTACTTAGAGTCTATTCTGAGTCCACATTGCATCCCATTACAACATTTCATTTATTGTCATATCGCATTTCTTCCGTTATACTTATATTTTTCCTCCAACCCTTCTACTTTGTCTTTGCCAAACCCCTGTTTGAGTCACTGATCATCCCCTCCGGATTCAATTCAGTCATTTTCAGGTCAACCATTTTTATTATGCTCTGATAATGGAAGTTGTTAGTCCACCATCCATCATAATCCTTGGTTTCAGTCCATTAGTCACTCTACCATGTTCCCTCGAGCCTTTGTTGAGCATTCCTCATTTCCTTAACTCTAGTAGGCTTTCTTCTGTCGACCTCAGCACATTTATTCCATAAGAGTATTCTAGAGGGAATTGTACCTTGGTTCCATCTTCCATATTTGTTCGGTGCCTCATATCAGGCAAAGGGACTCATTATTTCCCTTTAACTTGGTGGTTTCTCACGTGCTTGACATCAGCTCCTTATCGCACGATTGAGATTTGTACGCTTGACAATTCGGTGATCCAGATGATTGTCCCGGTTATTCACAAGTGTGTGTGAGATGTTCCAAACCTCATGATGGGGTTGTTCTTTAGGTAGCCGCCCACATGCCCGAATGACCACAGATGTTGTTCCAGCCTCCAATCAAATTCCATAGATTTGATGAGTTCAATTTCCACTGCTTTCAGCACCTATAACATGCATGTCTCCTCCAGATGATCCATTCAATTTTTCAGAGCTCTTTCTTATTTAGCAAAGCTTCCTTGGTTGTGATCCCCCCTCCCCATGTCAATTTGAGAGGCATTGTATCTCTTGTACTCAGATATTATTGTATTCAGTCCTAGCCTATGTTTTTTCTAGGCACATTATGTATATGGGATCCATTGTATTATTTTTTGGCCCATTGATGCCAGTGTATTATGTATATTTGCAATGATTGTGTAAATATATATGCATCTTATATATTAATGCACACCAAAATTAATGTCCATGCTCCCAATGAGATACACGGTCAAATATATATATATTATATATATATATATATATATATTTGCAATAATAATGATGCCAACATTTGTATAACGTTGAAAATTGATCTCCATATAACACAACAATAACACTGCAAATTGACTTACATATAACAAAATAAAAAAAATGATAATCTTGCAATGATATATTAATTCACCATCTGATAATTTGTTCCATGCTCACAACACCATATAAGTAACCATAATCACAACACACTATAATCTACCAACCATATTATGCATTCTACAAACCTTTTCATCATTCATTATGACGTCACATGAATATTTAATTGAAACACCATGAATATTAATACCAATCCAAACGCAATGAATATTAATACCAAACCCAACGCCATGAATAATAATACCAATCCTAGTGCCATGAATATTTATTCGAACTACCAATGTGCTACTGACATGGCTTGATAATGCACAAAGTGAAGGTAACATGGATTGAGTAGTTGTATTGTTTAATATATATCATGGAATGTTGTCATAAGGTTGCCTATATAGATAATATAATATAAAAAGGAATGGTATTAATATAATATTTGTAAATTAATAAAGTATTAGGGCACAAAACTGTTATCACCAAAAAATGATCATCTAGTCATTTCTAACTAGGTGGATCGAAATACACCATGTGGATTTAATTTTATCATAGTAAAATCATTTTCACTGTGGAAAATACTTTAGTAAACCAATTTTATTAAATTATTTTCTTATTTAAACCAAAAAACCCCATGAGAATAATTAGATAAATCATTATTTATTTAATTTTCTCTAGGAATTATTATTTAAGAATTATTCCTTGTCCCATTTGACTAAATCCCTTAGGAATATTTAAATAAATCATTATTTATTTGAATTTCTTTATTTTTATTTTTAGAATAATTATTATATCATTATTTAATAACTATTTTGATTTCACACCTTTCTTGTTTCTTGTGAAATAGTTGATAAATCATTTTATTTGTTACTTATTTCTAAATAAAGGAATTTAACCATTTTAAATTCCTTTTCCCTCTCTAATAAATATAATAAACTATTCCAAGTAGTTAGATCTAAATTTGGTCAATAATATTTTATTATTCTCCATTTTTAACTCCATATGTTGCTATATAAAGGAGGGTTTTTTCAATAGAATAGTTTGAGAGGTGGTTCTGGAGGTATTCAAAGGATGACTGAAATGGAGCTAGGGTTTACTCTACATGCAAATGGTTTTCAGGTTTCGGTAGCCATTTTCGGCTCCTTAGAGGGCCCGAAGAACAAACACAAAGACTCCCATTCAAGGAGGCAAGGGCTGGGCTGGGCTTGCGCGGCTACTCCTCCCAACTTACCCAGTGAGCTCCCTACAGACTGCCCCCCAGGTCATCCTAGTGCAGCTGCTCGACGATCCAGATGGTTCTAGTTCCCTGGCAACTGTGGCAGACATCTAAATCCGAACAGCTTCGCACACAAGAGAAGGACCTAATTGGGGTTTTGCTTAACGACTGCACAGACAACCTCACTCATTTCTTTCCCAAGGCTAGCTGCAAGGGGATTTGTGGTGGGCTCAAGGTGATTTTAGAGTTACTTTCGCCCTCCAAGAGGTTATCGCTCCTGTGAACTCTGCAACAGCAAAAGGCCTGAACCATTTTCCTTCCATGTGCAGACTTGTGTCTCCCATGAAGCTGCCAGACAACATGTGCTGGGAAGAGGGGTTTTTGGCATACACCCACTTTGTTAGGCCCAATATACTATATTCAATCCGATGTTTGGCGAAGATCGATCCTCCCCCTACTACGTGGATGGTTTATGCCATTAAAGGTGATGTTGTCTCCTCGCACCAAAAGGATGAGACGAGACCTGGGAACCATGTAAGCCCAAACTATTTTCAAATTTTTCTTAAAACTCCCATTGGGTTTTAGGCTTGCTCTGGATCAAAAACACAAACACAGTTCTAAAACTGAAGCAACGCATCATGGGGAAATACAGATACCCTGGCCATTCATAGATCTTGATGTTTGAAGGCAAAATACTACAGGACCAGTAGCCCTTGATGCTGTATCATATTCATGCTGATTCCACCATCATACTAAACCTGAGATTACGTGGGGGGGGGTACAGCTAAGGGAAAAACAAGTTTGAGAGGCAGCACACAGATAGGTTCAAAGACCAAAACAGAAGCAAACAAATAGGGGATTATCATTCAAGAATATTCTACAGGGGAAAAAGACAGCCTGAACCATTCAAATAGATAGGAAACGCTCCAAGCCCATATATAGTGGAGCAACTAAACTACATCCCAGAATTAAACATCGATATGCTAGAAACTAACGAGCAATGCGCCTCTTATGAATATTTGGAAATAATTTTCCATTTTAATTACTTCTGGCCTAAACCAGTAGAGATCTTCCATTGGATTTTAACAAACTGGTCATTATAATGCGATATACACCTCTGCTCAAAAGGTTTCTTTATTGTAAAATTTCCAACCCCTGAAGTTAGAGACAAAGTTTTACAGGAAGGACCATGGTTCTGGGCCTCAACTGGCATGTTCACCACTCCCTGGTTCCCAGAATTCAAGGCAAACACCATGGTCATCTCCAGAATGCCTGTCTAGGTCTGAATGCACAATATCCCCCTTCACTTCTAGGAGGACACAGTTCTAGCTGGCATTGGGAACAGCTTGGGGCAATTCAAAAAGACCAACTCCCAGAGAATAGAGGAAAGGGTATTCACTTATGCTCGCATATGTGTTGAGGTAGACCTTAGAAAAGGCCTTCCAAATAGCATCTGACTAATTCACAACAAGAAAATTTGGACACAGCTCTTAGATTATGAGAATACAACTTTCAGATGTAGGAACTGTAGACAAATAGGGTATTTACACAACTTGTGTCCAAAAGCCAAAAAGGATACTAGAAGGAAAAAATAATCTAGGGAAAAAACCCAAAGGATGGAAATATCCCCCACCAAAACCAAAAGATGGAGAGGATGAAGCTAAGGATGAACCATCCCCATAAGAGGAAAGTCAAAATCCAATGGAACCTGAAACACAAGGGGGAACCCCTCAAGACACAACAGAAGCTAGGAATCACAGGGTGCAAGTCGACATGATCCATGACGAGGGGGATAACAGTGGGAATAAGCTCTTTCACACATCAGATAACTCAGACTCAGACAAGGACAGTGCCAAAGTGGATGTGGGGATCCATCTTGCTCTTATCACTGCAACGCCATCCCAAGGGGAATGGCGAAGGATTGAGAAAAAGAAGGGGTGAAAAGCTTAGCTTTCTCCCATCATGTATATTATCCTGATTTTCCTACTCATCTCTATTTATCATTTGGTCTCTGACTGGATGATGTGGCTTTTAGCCAATTTCATCATGTAATTTTGTTTTCACTAATAAAATTATGCTTTTTTCATGGAAAAAAAGGAAGTTTTTTCATTCATTCCTCACCATGATCATTATCATCGTTAATATTATCGTCATTTTCTTGAGCTCCCATTTGAGTTCTTCATTTTGTTTGGGTTTTTCACATGATTGAGAGAGGGAATTTTGTTTCTAAAGCATCAAGTATATCAAAGGACCCATCCCATGGTGGGGGACTTACATACCAATATGTAGATGTCCTTCACTAGGTGTTATCAATAAATATTTATTTGCTTAAAATCATCTTTCCACTGGGTTATTATTTTGGATATGTCATTTTGCTGCTACTTGTTTTGGATCTTGTTTTCTTTTACTGCAGATTTTCCAATTGTGTTGCAGATCTAGAACAACAACAACCATCAACTTGTTGTTAGGGTCACTTGTCACCTAGTGACTTAAGTGAAGGTTTTTGGTACATCTTCTAGGAATTTTAATACTAACAAAAACCCTAAAATATTTTATGCACATATAACAAATGTTTAATAATGTGTCTCGACCAGGTCTAAGTAGCCTTGCATCCCTATCAGCTCTATAATTCTATCGTCTCCTACTAAATATATAATTTTCTCTCCCTCCCTTTATGTGCCATAATTATTCCTTTATGTTACCTTTTTACTATTCAATGAATTTCCTTATTATTACAAATATGAACTCTCCTGGTTTGTTTAGTTTCTTTGGGCCATTTTATTATTTTTGGGATTAAAACACATAGTGTTAATTAGTGATCAAATTCCAAGATTGGCTTTGTTTTCATTTTTAGATTTTGTGGTGTGGTTCTCTATTAATGTTCCTCTGCACATGACATGATGTAGTGTTCTGCAAATGAAATGTCACATAGCTCTCTCTCAGAGGCTTGCGCCAGTGATATTTCTGTGTTGAGCTAATGATATCTCTATGTTGGCTTACTATTTAAGATCATTTTTCATTTGCAATTTTTGTTTCTTTTGTCTAATATTTTAGCATTGGATTTTATTATTGTTAGCTTATATGTCTCTGAATATATTTTTGCATTACCTCATTGTTGTGGAAGTTTCCCTTCTGCATTCAGTATTTTGAATGGTAAGGGTGTTATATCACTATCAATACTCTCTATTCATAATTGATTTTGGAAACCATACTTTGGCATAAGATCTTTGAGTATTAATAAATTAATAAATACTTTGGAAAAGGAATCATTGTATTAAAATCTGATTTATCTCTTGACTTGTGTGATGTATTAATGTTATTTATCCAAAATGTGACTTTCGCTTGTAATATTTGTGTGGTCTCTTGGTAATTTCTCTCTCTATGATCATGTTATATTTTATCGCCCTACGACCAGTAACCGTTTATTTTATGTTATCATAAAAATTGAGTTACTATTAGAGGCTACATTATTTTCTTCGTGACTTTGTGGCTCCTTTTATGTGACCAATATGTAACCAAGCTCATTTTCTTGTATGATCTTTATTTTCTCTTCATTCATACTTTCATGTGCTTTTGGACATTTGATAATACCTCTGTACAAGATGATCTTTCATACCAATATTATGATAGCTCAAATGCTCGATTCATTTTTCTAGTATTTGCTTCGCCTATGTCTCAAAAATCATAAGTAATGTCGTTATGTAGTATGAATATAACTCTTGCATCTATGCATTTCTTCATTTGTTACTTTATCAATGTAGTTGCAAATAAAAATGGATTGGGTGTCATTCATGTGACACTTCACGTTGAAGATACCTAGGAACCAAACATAAAGAAGCCAATATATAGATTTTTCTCTTCTCTTGGCTTGAAATCATCACATTTTCTTTCATTTTATATATTTGAAGGAGTTTCTTACTTTGCATGTTTCAAATTTAAGAGAGTATCCAAAGAATTCATAAGCAACACACTATAATTTGATGCATATATCATACATATTCAGAGCGATCAAAGGATGAGGAATTTTGAAGAATTTTAATGATGCAAAAAAAATGAGCTAGATTCATATTCAAAGTTCTTTGAATAGATATACAAATGTTAAATTAGATCATGTGCATTTTTTAATAGGCTTATTCACTTTTTCATAAATACATTATTGCACAAAATTTCTATCAATAGATAAAATTTTGAATGATGGACCAAGTTGATGTTGTCTTTTCATAATGAAGATGGCTTGGTTCTATAAATACAAGTATATATTTTGCATACTACTTCTTTGGCTATCTAAAAGTCTTGACACTTAAACATTGTTTTTATTCATATACATTTTTCTTTTGATCATATGCTTCTTACTACTCTTCTTTACTTCTTGCTACTTTTGTAGAGTCTCCCCCTTAGATAGTGTGTTCCTTTTCATATTCTTGATAGTCATCAGGGCACCTCTTTGAAGTCAAACTAGTGAGAATAGGGAGCAAGGACTATTCCCAACTTGTTCCTTAGATATTCAAATGGCTCTCTTTCTAGTGCCTTATTAACATGTCTTATATATTCTCTTTTTTTCATATGTATTCCATCTTCAATGTTTTCTGCTAAACCACTTGTTCTCTAAGGAAGTGATACTTTATAAATATATGTTTAGTCTGCATTTAGCACTAGATTCTTTGAGATGCTTATTGAACAAGTATTGTTTCATTTAATAGATATTAGTTCACTGAAAGTTACCTTCATATTTTTAATGGAGTTTGTTTCATCCACAATACTTGTGTGCAATAAGCAGCATCTTCTATGTATTTGACTTTTGTTGTAGATAGAAATACTGAGGATTTCTTTTTGCTTAACCATGCAACATGTGATTCTCCTAAGTATAATGCAACACCTCTCATACTTTTCATTTCATCTATATAATTGGCCCAATTTGCATCTGTATATGCTATCAATGTGAAGTCCTTTCCTTTTGGGTACCATAATCCATAGTATGTAGTACCTTTCAAATATCTGAATATCCTTTTCGTTGCTAATAGATGACTTTTTTTAGGTGTTGACTGATATCCTATCACTAATCCAAATGCAAACATTATATATGGTCTAGAGTTTGATAGATATAGCAAAATTCCTATCATATATCTTTAAATATTCTGGTCAACCTCAGGTGATTCATCATTTGCACACAACTTGCATCCAATTTCCATAGGAGTTGAGACAAGTTTGTAGTGTTCGATTTTGAACTTATTCAACATATCCTTTAGATAATTCTCTTGAGAAATGAATATACCTTCTGAATTTTGTAGAATTTGCATCCCAAGGTAAAAATTAAGCTCTCCAATCATTAACATCTCGAATTCAGACTTCATCTCATTAGCAAAACACTATACTAAATTGTCGTTGTTGCTTCCAAACATAATATCATCTACATACACCACCAAAAATAGGAGTTCATCTACAAGTTACTATCAATTATACCTCTCTTGAAACCCTATTTTTGAAGGTGCTTGTCCAACCCAGAGTACCATGCTCGTGGTGCTTTTTTAAGTCCACGCAATTCTTTCTTTCACCTACATACATCATTAGGATTATCTGACAATAAGTATCCCTCAAGTTGTTCTATATATACTTCCTCCTCAAGTTATCCATTCAGAAAATAATAATTTATATCCATTTGGTACACTTTAAAATCCTTATAACAAGAAAAGGCAAGAAACATTTTGATTTCCTCCAATCTTGCCACTAGTGCAAATTTTTCTTCATAGTCTAGAATTTCTACTTGTAACTCTTGCCTACTAGTCATGCTTTATTTCTAATAATTTATCCTTGTTCATTCATATTATCTTTTAACACCCATTTTGTAACTATGATATTCTTTCCTACTGGTCTTGGTGTCAGTTCCCAGTTCTTGTTCTTTTCAATTTGATTTAGATCTTCGTTCGTAGCATCTATCTAGTGTTTGTCTTTTCTTGCTTCATCAAAATTTATTGGTTTATTCTTTGATAACATGGATATTTGAGCTTGATCTGATGTCTTTGCAAGCTGCCTCCTTGTTTTACTCCTTCACATTTATGACCAAAAAATTGACTATCTGTGTGATTTTTTTGTACTTACCTTAAGGGATTTTTGAATGAGTCTCTCTCTTTTCCTATTCTTCATCATGTACTTTGTTTTCCTCACTATCATGGTGATGATATGGAGGAATGATAAAAACATCTTTTCTTGTTCTTGTTAGGAGGCTCTTCATCAAATTTTGCAACTATACAATCCACAATATTATGCGACCTCTTATTGTAGCACCTATGTCCTTTATTTCTTGTTGAATATCCCAAAAAGATTCATTCATCTATTCTAGCATCAAACTTTCATAACTTTTCATTGTTGTTTTTTATATAACACTTACTTCTGAATACTTTAAAATTTTTGATAGATGCAGGCTTATCGTGTCACAATTCATGTGGTGTCTTATCAAAATTTGGTCTAAGATGTGCCTTATTTAAAATATGAACCATTGTGTGTATTGCTTCTACCCGATAGGTTTGAGGAATGTTTCTTTCTTGCATCATGACTCTAGCCATTCACTGTAAAAACTTGTTATATCTCTTTACAACTCCATTTTGTTGTTGAGTGTCGACAATAGTATATTGTCATTTTATACCAAATTTATCACAAAAATTAGAAAAATCATACCTTATACACTTTATCTATTCGTATACACTTTATCTTGCGCCCTGTTTGATTTTCTGGTAACACCTTATAGAATGTGAACTTTTCAAATTCTTTTGACTTGTTTCTTAAGAATGCTACCCATGTCAATCAAGAATATTCAACAATTACTAGCATGAAATATTATTCTCCTCCTCATGCTTCTATTCTGGAAGGACCACACAAATCCATATGTACTAACTACAGATGCTTACTACTTGAAAACTTATCCTTGACTATGAATGAAGTTCAAGAATGTTTCCCATTGACATGACTTACAAATAGAATTTTGAGGTTTCTTTATCTTTGGTAGATCTCTAATTGTTCTCTTTTTACTAAGCCTAATGATGTGATCAAAATTGAGATGCCACAATATCCTATGCCATAACCAAGACTCATCTTGTTTGTTGATGTAGCACTCTTCATTATCTTCCATCAATATATATACATTATTTTTTTGTTCAAACTCCTTTAACCAACACCTTCCATTTTGTTGTTGACTAGATCTCACAATCGAGCTCTAAAGATAACATCACAACCTTTGTCACACATTTGACAAACATTCAGAAAATTATGTTTCAGTCCTTCAACAAATAGTACACCTTGATCCTTTCCTCTACCATTATTTAGACTGACTATACCCTTTCCTCTAATTCTTCATACTACATCATTTCTAAATGTGAAATTTCCTATTTTTTTTCATCTAAGGATTCAAACTTAATTTTATCCCCTATCCTATGTCTAGAACAACCACTTTCCACATACCATTGACTATTCTGATTTTGAGCATACAGAACTAGACCACACTTATCATCTTTCTTTTCTTATTTCTTCTTTCTCCACTACATATGTCTTTTGTTCTACAATTTTTATGGGATTGTGAACTACTATTTTTGAGCTGACATTCATATGACTTATGCCAAAAATTTCGATAGCAGAAACATTCAGTGTATCAAATAGACTAGCAAATGGATTCTTGTCCAGATTCATGTTTGTTTTGATGTTTGCAGATCTATTGTTTACTTCACTTCTTCTAGGGTTCCTTAGTTCATTTCTTCTAACATAAGCTTTGCAATTTATAGATTTGTGCCCAATTTTTTTACAACAGTAATGATATCCATAGAAGAGGTTTCCATACTTGGGAATGGATGATGCTTGAGAATAAATCCTCCTTAGTGTTTGATGATTCTATCTCCTAAAGAAGTATGGTTTCTGATAGTTTCTTCTCTTTTTTTCCACTCTTTTTTTTTATTGTAGTTAACTAGAAGTGGTCCTTTATTGCTAATTCTTTGGAGTAATGTTTCCTTGTTTATTAAGTGAATTTTTTACCTCCTTATTCTTAGGCTAATTTGCACTATCATTGTCTCCCTAAACTGCTTTTACAAAATTGTTGGTCCTTTTGTCTTATGTCTTCCTTTCATTGGATTCTCTTTCATAACCTAACCTAAATTTTAAAAGTGGAGATCTATTGTCATTCAATATCACATCCAATTTCTCAGATCCTTTTATATATTGATGGTTCATATTTAAATCAGTCTATGCCTTCCCTAGTTTTTTCTTCAGAGTTACCACTTCCTCTTCCAGTTTTTCGCACTCCCTACTTTTCTCTTTTATTTGTTATAATAGAATGCCCTCCACCTTCTTTGATTCTTATAGTTCAACTTTCAGCTTGACAAGCTCTTCTGAATGGGTCTCTTTTTTTAAGTTTAACAAAATGCCTTTTTGTTCCGTATTATTTTGTTTGAGTCTCTCTATTTCCTCTAGGGCACTGATCAACTACCCCTCAAGGTCTACCTCTCCTCCTTCTTCTTCTTCATATCATTAATCTCTTCTTCCAAGTTTTCTAGGGCCATCATAATAAATTCAATACCTCCATATTAACCAAAGGATTCACTGGAACCTTCAGATATACTACTATCTTCTTGCACACAAAGACTCTTCTTTTTAAACTTTTTCTCTTTCTACATTTTATTAAACTTGTTCTTTTCTTTCCCTATAGACTAATTTTATTCTTTATTATATGGGAATTTTGAGGCATAATGCCAAACTCTTCCATAATTAAAATATTTAAATGGGAGTTTTCCTTTGTATTTACTGTTGAAAATAGCAACAAGAAATGATAAAAATAGAATCCAGAATATTCCAATTTTAATTTGTCCTTGAATTAAAATTGTGAATTAAAAACGAATTTTGTCTCACCGGTTGCTTGAAAATAATTAATTAATTCATTATGGATTAATTAGTTGGATAAATTCAAGTTATAAGTCTTTCTGAAGTCATGCAACAGTTATCCCTTAAATTAAAGAGATTATCCCTTAATTAAGGAGATAAGATTGAGTTATCTTTGAGTTGTAATTAGTTAACTCAGTTTACTAAGTTATGTCCAGTTAAATTAGTTCCAAACTATTTGAGGAACTAATTGTGAGTTATCAGTCAGTTGATGCATGCATGCACTCAACTAGTGTACTCCAGATAACTGAAGATTCTCTCATCAAAAACTCGTGCATGTCTATTCTTAGAAAGACCTAGTTGAGCTAAATGTCAAGGATAGTGTACTATCAATTGCATGTGTTTTCCTATAAAGGAAACTCATGCATGCAGTCAAGGGAAGGTTCATTGAGGATTGCATAGTTCTGACAATGTGTTAGAGTAGTGTGTGAGAGCAGTGTTCCACTAGGTGAAGCAGATCATCCCAGAGGATCTGCGCAAGGAAATAGGAGCTTGGAGGGCAGAGGAGATTGTGAGAAGTTTTGTTTGCTTATGAGCATCTAGGAGGATTGTACTGAGAGCTGGCTAGCTGTGAGAGCTAAGGCTTTGTATAATTTTGATGTATTTCCACCTTGTATGATAATACAGATAGTGGGGTTTTTAGCTAAGGCTTTCCCTTGAGTATTTTCAGTGTTTCATGTGCATTGATTCTTCTTCTTCTAGTTATATGTGTTCAACTCGAATCTTGCTCAATTTTTAAGCTTCCGCAAAGCAAATTGACAGTAGAAGTAGATTATAGTATTTTTCTTTGGTATATTGCATTATTGGGTTAATCTATAGTCAGATTTTCTACAGAGATCTCAGAGGTAGACTTGTAGAGATTACAGAATTTCTATATGGTATCAGAGCTAGATGATCTATAGAGAAATTTTTACAGTTCCATCCTCATAACACTCATCTTTACCATCGCATATTCCAACGATATTTTCATTATTGAATTGATTCCTACCCCTATCGAGGAACTAGTACATATATCCAAGAGAGTTTAAATTAAGTATTTTTTGGTAAGGAATTATGCATATGCGTAATTATATTAACAACAATTAATGGACTAAAAATCTATAACTTATTTAACACCTAAATTAATATTTAAAAAAAACTTTAATACTCAAATAATTACATGTAAACCAATATGTTATCTCATGAACAAAAAAATATCTAATATACCAATTTAATATCTAACTTAATCATAATCTTAACATTAAATCTATTATTAAATAATATTAACTTCACTATTAAAAACATGCATATTCAACCCATAAAGTGTCATAGAAACTCATAATGGTCTATAATGAGTTGACAGAAAAGAAGCTCATAATTGTCGTTAACGAGTTGACATCAAACATCCCTTGTGTACATCATGGGGTTTTGGAACTTGTGCAAAATGCATCTCTAAACATATCAATTTTTTCCTGAGCAAAGATTATATTATTCGTTATTTATATGATGCAAAATCGATGTAAATTTTACTCCTAACTTTATGACAATGACAAATAGATCTTTAGCTACATGCCTTAGTGCAGCATGGAGTTTGTAATTCGCACATGCAAAATTATTCTTTCAACAACTTTAAAATTTCATATGAAATTTCCTTAATGTTAAACGTTTATACGTTATTAAAGATTACAATAAATTCAATTAAGAAAATAAAATAAAATTCTAATTTTACATAAAAGATATAATTTTACAATATTTAAATATTGATTTTACTTTATAATTTAAATTAAAATAAATGCCCAAAACAGGGTGAAAGATTTAATTATAATCTTAAAAAATAAATTAAAATAATTATACTTTTACTTATTTTTTATATTTTTTATTAATTTTTAAAGCTTATTCTTTATTTAGTTTTAAATAACATTTAATAAATTTAAAAGTATGTTATTTCAGGTGTAATGTAATTATTAGATGTTTTGGTTTTGAATAGTGAATATTTTGAGTGAGAATTGGATTTTTCTTTATTAAAAATGTATTTTTAAATTAATTTCCTTTAAGTTATTTAGATTGGGAACTTACTTATAAATCCCTACTGAATTTCCAATAACATTGATTGTAACATATATTTAGAAAAAAAACCAAAATATCTAATAGTTAGATAAAAAATAAACCTTTAAAGTTTCTCTTTTTCCTTTTTCAATTATATACTAAAATAAAAACTATTCTCAAATACAATTCTATTTTAAAACACATTTTTAAATTTGATAGAAATATTATTTTAAATATAAAAATAAACTCACCATGCTTATGCTTTGCATTGTTCATAAAAAACCAATAAAATATATAATCTTAAATTTTAATCTAAATTATATAATAAGTGATCACCACATTGTAACGAACTTTCCTTTAGTATAATATATAATGAAAAAAATCACACGTTTCTTAATTAATCTCAACATGAGTTTGATTAATGCAAAATTTCGGATTACAAGTTATTGTTTTTGTTTAGTTTTGAAATCAAAAAATCATTATAGCATTTATTAATTTTTAGGATATAAATATTTATATTTTGTTTTAAATTTTTTTATTAATATTATTAAATTAACGAAAAATAAGATTAATTTTTAATTCGTGACAAATTTTATAGTATATTTAAAAATTTATGATTAAAAAAATATAAAATTTTGAACCTTCAACAACTTTTTAGTTTATTAAATTCTCAACTCGAAAACTATAATATATAACAACATTATATTATTTTAAAATAAAATTTAAAAATAATAATTAAAAAATAAATAAGAAATATTTAAAGATAAACTTTGTGTTTCATTATTTTTTAAGTTCATAATTTTTAATTTGTTTAAATACATTTTTGGAAATGTAGAATAGGATTCAACTTTTTTTTAAAAAATCTTTCATATTTAAATTTGTATAATTTCATACTTTAAAATTTACAATTAAATTTTGATTTGAAGTAAACTTAATTGAAACATTAGATTCAAGACCCTACAAAAATCTTAAAGCTTTCAAAGTGTGAATACTCAATAATTTAAAATTACAATCTTCTCACTAAAAATTAATAATAATAAAGAAGCTAAAAAAACCATCTCTTTAAAACACTATTATTTTAAACTACCCACTATCCATATATTATGTCGATAAACATCGACATTAATAAAAAGAATACTACTACCAATATCCACATTGCTACTCAACATTTAATGCTACCAACTAGTATACATGATATCATATTCTAATTGCTTTAATTCAATGACCTACATATCATAAGCTGCAACATTAAATGTGAATATTGATTAGTGAAAAATGTAAAGCTTCATGTATACTTGACTGTGGAAAAAAGTATAGGAAGAAATAGTCCAAATCAGGGTAGGAAGAAATAGTTCAATTCTAATACTAATTTTGATATTTAACAAAGAATATTGATAAGGTGGGAATTTTTTTTTATAAGTAATTTGTCTACCAAATTTGGCTATCAATATTTGTGAAGCTACAGCACCGTTAATGCATAGGGCAGTGTATGCCAACGCTTGGATTTAGCCAAGTACAAAATCCAATGGATGACATATATTGTCACATGCATTAATGGAACTATAACTTCAGAAATATTGGTTGCCACCAAATTCCATCCTTGACTCCAAATATATAGAGCTTGAGTGGACCTAATGATTAAGAGCATGTGTTTACTCCTAAGAGGTTACAGGTTCAAAACGAGAGATAGGTAGAGTACGTATACCTTGGTAAAGTTAGCAGTCAAATCCCTTTATGGTGATCTCATACACCAATTTAACCTCTGACTTAGTCGTAACTTTAAAATTAAATAATAATAATAATTAAACCAAAATAAAATTTTATGACCCTAACCCATATTCCTATAAAATTTCGATAACTGAACCCCATACAAGAAAACATCTTCTATTTAATTAATTCCCCATTTGACGACAACCTCTCTATTTATCAATGATTTGTTGTAGAGCTTTCCAAATGGCGTTCAACGATTGTAACGCTACCAACGCAGTGAACAATACTGCCGACCACCACGGTCCCCATTCGCTTTGGTGGCTTGGGCGGTGGGAAAAGCCGCGTTGGTTAATTCGGCCATGACGTATAGCAGGTCTCGTCTTTGTCTCTTTGTCGCGTACGCAATGCACGAATTGTTGAATCAATGGGCGACAGTCCGAGGGGAAACGTGCCAATGCAGCCAGCAGCTAAACATTCGTGTCTTCACCAGAGACAATACGTTTCTATTTTAATAATATTTAGTGTTTGCGTTCGATCTACGAAAAGTATCTTTTATAGTTGGTAATGATTTAGTTCACGTGAGGTGGTAGGTATTCTCCATAACAGACTTTTACGCTTAAATAGGACTATCAATAATTACCATGCAACATCAAACATTGTCTCGCCCTAGCCCTCATGTTGTCTTATATGTTTTGCAATTATGGGTGGGAATAGGTCGAAATAATTTTATCAAATTATGAGATTTTGTGGTTTAAAATGTGCTTTTGACTCTAAGTTCCTAACATTTTATTGTTTAACCTTTTTTTTTTTAAGTATGCAAGACCTATGATTACAATTTTTTTTGTAGTAAGCAAGACCTATGATTACACTACTGACCAAAAAAACAATAAATTCCCTCTCCATTTTAAAGGATATATCTCTAAGGTGGTTCATGTGTCTCGAAAGGAACAACATTACCACATGGTAACACATTTTCACTGACCAGTATACATACTATTGCACAACTAGAGGTATCAAGGATGAAATATTCAAAATGACTCAAGAGGAGAATGAGTCCTTAGAACACTTTGAATAAAGACTCCAACTTAATTACAAGAGGGCACATAATTGTACCCTATATGAAGATTGAATGAAACTTGTTTGCTGAAAGGGGTATGAGAGGATGTAATGGAGACATGTAACCTCCTAGCTAATGCATATATTTATCAAGTGGATTATGTAGACATTGAGAAAATATTCAAGAACCACTCAAAGGAAAGCAAAAAGAGAGGTAGAGTTGGTAAGAGTATGGTAAGTTAATCTTCTTTGTTCTCTATTCTGACAAAGAATGAAATAGGAGGAATTTTAGAAGACATGAAAACATAAATTTTATGTCCATTAGTTATGCACATGGGTGCATTGTGGATAAAGAAGACGCCAGAACAAGTAGAAAATGCACTGGCCTTTTTTGGTCCAAAGTGCACCAAAGGACACCCTTAGAATGAATGTACACTTAACAATATAGAAATATGTGATCTTTGTGAAGAAACTCACTCAATTGACAAGTGTCCTCATTTCCAGGACTAAAGGTTATGTACCAAGGAGTAGAAGGAACTATAAAGTTAGTATGCTTCATCAATCAGAAAAGGAGAACATCACCAAGACCCTTCGAACAAGGTATGAACTACAACCCTCCACATTAATTTAATGGTTATACTTCAAAATTTCAACCCCAGTATTGGTATCAACCAAGTCCACCTCATTGGACCATGCCTTTAATGGCAATATCCAAATAAGCCCATTGCTCCTCCTTATTAGTAATTTAAAAAATAGAATTCTTAATGGAGTAATCCTTCAGAAGGGTGGAGGCATCTAATGGTTCATCCACCAGACTTGCTGCCTAATCCTCAACAACCTAGTATGCCTCAAAATGCCACATCTAAAAAAAACTCAACTTCTTACTCAATCTAATCCTATTCCTAATAATAAACAAGATCAACCCATTTGTAAAAACAATACTGCATACCAATGCTATCTTGTAGAAGTTTGAGATATCAATCTTAGATTAGGGAATGTACTACATAATCCTCGAAATCCTCCTCCAATAGAAGATATAGAAGAAGAAGAAAGGAAGTGAATTGCCCCCCAATAAAATCCACAAGTTGCACCCTATCCAAAAATACTCACCACCAAGAAAACACATGTAAGAAGAAACTGGGCTTTTAGGAGAACTAAAAAACATGTTCATCAAATTTCCTATTTTGCATGGCATTAAGGGTGTATCCATATATAAAAAATACATAAAAGAAGAATGTATTAGGAGAATTTGTAGGAAGAAGAGAGATGCCCCTACTATAAATTTCTTAAGACAACTTGCAAACCTCATGCTTGGAGAGTGATTGTTCCTAAATACTTAGATCTAGGTAGCCTAGTCATAGAAATTTGTATCAACCAAATTCTAGTAGATAATACTATGATCGACTTAGGACTGTCATTAACATTATGACTAATGATACAATGCTAAATTTTAATCTTTGAGACTCTCGAAGGTAGAATATTACGATACTTCAACTTGTTGATATGTCAACAGTAGAATTAAAGCGGATAATAGAAGATGTCATGGCCTCCATTTATTCTTGAGAATATACCACTTATTTTCTAGTTATTTAACCAAAAATAAGGTCTAGTGGATACCTATTTATCTTAGAGATACCTTGGGTGGAAATAATAAATGCCTATATGATCCAGAATTAAACAGGAACGCAACAAATTACAGATATTGTTTCAAGGAAAACTAGTGTCTTGTCGAATGACTAGCCCTCTAGGTTTGGCAGCTACCCTAGAAACAACAGCTTAAAGTAATTCAACGATTCTTCTATGTGCAACAGATAAGAGAAAGATAAAGGAACCAACCTGGAACTTCAGCTTAATCACTTGCTTGATCTCTCTCCCCCTTGACAGAGCTTGCAACTCCTCT